>ML110837.1:41477-65085 GCA_003697995.1 Taxidea taxus jeffersonii
GGGGGACGTATGTGGGAGGCATCCACGCGGCCCTCGAGCCCAGTTTGCACGGGGATGTATGTGGGAGGCATCCAGGCGGCCGACGAGCCCAGTTTGACCCGGATGTATGTACGCGGCTTCCATGCTCCCCTCGAGCCCAGTTTGCACAGGGACGTATGTGCGCGGCTTCAACACTCCCCTTGAGCTCTACTGTCGCTTCTTCTCTGAGAAACTTGCCTAGATGGAGGGTGCTTCCGCATCATGAAAACTTGGACTTTCTGAGTGGGAGTCGGCAGGGAATCTGCCCGATGGGGAGGGTGACACGTGTGTGCTTCATCCGAAGGTTAGCAGTTAAGGACGCAAGAAGGAAGGATTCTGATCCGCTTAGCGAAAGCCATTGCTTCTTCCCTGGTGGTGGTGATGGTGGTGGTGACAGAAACCTGCCTTTCCCCCATTTTCCCTTAGGTCTTTCTTCCCACAGTGGTGGCCACGCCAGCAGACAGACCTCTCCCCTCCCCTTGCACCCCTAGGGCACCTCAGGGAGCAGAAGAATGGGCATGTGGGGTACTGGCTCACCTGGCTGCAGACACATCTCCCTGGGGACACAGCAACTTTGTTGGTTTGCTGTGGGCACCTGAGATTGTATTTGCTCCATGAGCCATCAGTTCCCCGAGGCAGATGCTTCCAGTCCTGTTTGCAGGAGGAAGTCGTGGAGCAGCTGTGCAGGGGGACTTGGCCTTTCTGGGGGAGCGGTACGGTCCGGCATCCCTGTCCTGTTTGCTCAGGGGGGAGAGTTCCGAGAGCCCCTCCAAGGGAGCTGGCATGCGGCACTGTAATTTATACCATCTATCTCTTTCTGGAGCTCGGGCCGCTGGCAAATTGCATATCTTTGTGTTGGATTAGTTTGGACTTTAATCATGCATTATTTTCCCTCCAATTAAATTATTTATATATTTGATTAACGTTTTCACTGCTAGGGAGTCAAATGTTCAGTGAAACCACAAATAAACACATGCTCATTGAATTTCAGGCCAGCTTCACTGGGGAGAACTCTGTTGGTGGAATGCTAAGAATTCATTGTGTCTGTCTTCTTAGTTACCTGGGACTCGGGGAGCACGACCCACCACTGGGTCCTAGAAGCACACGGCAGGGGTGAGGGGCTCTGTCTGGCCTCCCTCCCTCCCCTTATTTAGCCTAGGATCCTGACTTTTCTTCCTTCCTGTGGTTTTGTCTTTTCCCTAGTGCTGAAACCTCCCTCTCTAATTTTACTTCCTCAGGCTGACCAGCCTGACCAAGAAAGTCAGGGGCTCTGCAGCCGAAGAAGGAAACTGAAATCACTTAGGGGTGAGCAAACTGATGGCCCACAGGCCAGCTCTGGGCCCCTGCTTGCCTTTGCACAGCCCCTGAGTGAAGAAATGGTTTCTACAGTTTGAAATGGTTGAAAAAAAAAAAACAAACTTAAGACTATTTCTTGACATGTGAAATGTTCAGCCTCAAAGATAAACAGCGGCACCCATTCATTTACACATGGTCTATGACTGTTCGCCTAAAATGGAGGCCAAGTTTGAGTACCTATGACCTTTTGGCCAGCAGAGCCTAAAATAGTTCCTGTCTGTTTTTTTATAGAAAAAACACCTAATCTAATTGATCACCTGGATTTAACAGATGAGAAAATTAAGTTTTGAGTAGGAGAACTTCTCTGTCCTGAGATGCAGAGCTCATCAGAACTCGGTCCGGGAGGCGTCTTCCAATGCCCATCCCACGTTCTTTCTGCTGGAGTGTAGGGCCCGCCTCCTTGCAGAGGTCAAAGCAGCTTGTGAAAGAAAAGTAAATGTTTTTTTTACACACATGGACACATGGACAGATACAATCTATTTCTTAGAATTTTAATTTTCTCTTGCAATGTCAGGAACTGCATTAAGCCTACAATGCATTTGAACCACCCAAGTAGGCAGAAGGACGTCTTCGTGTTTCTTTAGAATAATGGATTACATCCTGTGCTCAGCCCTTGGACCTGGTCCCCGCTGGCCGAGGGAGTAGAATCTCATTTCAAAAAAAAAAAAAACTCGTGGTCTCAATCCAACTTTGTACTCAAGAGCACTTTCAGAGAATTACAAAAGCCTGTTAGACAGAACTACGGTCTCCTGTACGGGGGCCGAACGGGAAGACCCCCCAACCCCCTCCAGATACTAACCTTTCTGGAAGGGAAGCTGCTCCTCCTGCCTAGCCCAGGTTCTTCTGTGTCTCTCCCCACGGGGAGATCAGCTGGCTGATCGACATGGCATGCCCGGCCCTGGAATTTTCAGACATTGTCCCAGAGGCCAAGGTCAGTGAGGGTTGGTGAGGTATACAAATAGGAAATGGGGTCTTTCCATTATGGCTCTCTCGTCAGCTCCTTGCTGGATGCCTCCTGTGTCTGCTTGACCCATCCTCTCCCACCACCTGTGCTCCTTACCTTCCACACGTGTTCCTCATCCTGTTTCTCAAAGGCAGCAGGTTCTGTTCCACGAGTCTAGCTTTTCGGCCACGGTGACCCTGTCTCCCCACACCGTCTCTTATCCTCATACTCGGCGGGTCTCCACGAGTCGCTCAAGTCCTACCATGAATGTCCCTTCATTGAAGAAGTTGACCCTGCTCTTCAGTGTGCCACACGGATTTGAGACCCATGTTCATTATTTTTAGAAAACCCTCTTCCTTCACAACACTGGTCATAACTATAATTGTATAGTCATTCCAGGCATTATTGGCTTGGCTCCAGTAGACTGTCTGTTCCTTAGGGTAGGAAGCATGTCTGGCTGGCTCCCCAGCCCGGGGCTTGGAGTGGAGAGGATCTCTGTATGCAGGGGTAAACACTGAACGGAGTAAATACTGTTTATTTATTGTTCAGCATTTCAGTAAATACTGAACGGAGTGTTACAATCACATACTGTACAGTAAGCATTTATTCATCAATGAGAAAAAAAAAAGTGTTTCTAGAAAACGTGACACTCTACTCGATGCAACATCCACTCAGAAAATTAGATATTCTAGCTCATACTCAGGGAATCGCACCATCTCCTCTCGGAGACCTGTGGATATTGGATAACAAGCACTCAGCTCTCTTCAGGAAGTGTGTGTACAGAGTAAAAAGAATTCAATCACCCAGTGTTCCCAGCGAGGTGGGGTTCATGTTTGGCTATCACTCAAATCCTTTTGAGTTCTCGATAGTGTATCGTCATAAAGTCATAGAAAACGTTCCGTTAAAATCGTATTGTACAGACACTAGGTGAAATGAAGCTAAGTCAAGACAAGCAGAAGCATCAAGTTCAATCCCTTTTGTCCAGTGAAAGTTCAGTCTGGCACATAGTCCAGTCCATTCAGCAAATATGTACTGAGGACCTGCCAGGTACCAGGGACCCCGGCCATTTGCTGAGACTGTGAGAGGAGAAGACATGGGTCCTGTCCTCTAGTAGACTCAGTCCAGTTCTAATTCTGTTTTCCAGCTCCTCCTGCCTCCCTTTTCCTCCTTGTCCTTTCCAATCCAAGGAGGTTATTTCCAGTACCTTGGGGAAAAGTGAACCAAGAGCAATTTTTATGGGATGGATTTGTGTGATCAGCAAGAGATGCTCAAGGAGCGGGGAGGTCACAGCCACTGCCTTTCTCTGCCCTCATCCCGTGTTCAAGTCCAGAAAGCAGAGCAAAGGTCATTTTATCCCCCCCCCGCCCCGCCCCCGGAGGAACAGGGTAAAGCCAGCTGAGGGCAGACTCCAACCCG
This sequence comes from Taxidea taxus jeffersonii, assembly GCA_003697995.1. Taxonomy (NCBI): domain Eukaryota; kingdom Metazoa; phylum Chordata; class Mammalia; order Carnivora; family Mustelidae; genus Taxidea; species Taxidea taxus. The sequence goes on from ML110837.1 coordinate 45,211, forward strand.
TGGGCCCCCAGAGACCACTCAATCAGGAACCAGAGCCTGAGCAAGAATGTCATTAAACCTTCTGTCACGACCACACAGTACAGGGAACCCAAAGGGGGCTTTCTCTTATCGAATGGACTCATCTGTGGTGTGTTTCTACGTACATTTGAGAAAGTGCTTACAAGAGGCTTAAATTAAGACAAATAGAATGTGGGGTAAGGAAACCACAGAATAAAACCAACAGGACCCACCCAGGACACTGACTTCTTCAGTAATTAAATGGATACTTAAGTCACATAATCATCGTAGTGAAGTCGACTCAAATTTGATCTGAGATGAGAACTGTCTCTTCCTCGGGCGTTTCTCTAGAGTTTTTTGTGTCTTCCCATTGTAGGACAATTGAGGTATGACCCCCCAAGGAACTATATAAAAAATGGTTCTAAAACTTTGAATGAATGAGGCATTCAGGGAAATTCATCTTCGTTTTAGAAATGGAGTTAAGAGTTCTATAAAGCTGGGAAGAATGTTTGAGTCTAGGTAAGCCATCTCTGTATTTTGTATATCAAGAAGGCTGCGACCCAGACACTAAAGCATTTCGCTGGCCTCCTGGTCCTCTTCGGTATTTGGTTCTTTTGTCTGTGATTATCATATGAGAAAAAAAATCCCACTGATTGGAGCTAAAGTGTAGTCCAAGAAAATGCTTCCTTCGGTTTTTGCTGCTCCTGTCAGGGAACGATGTGTGTGCACGTGTGTGTACGTTCCCTTCCTGAGGTCGCAGCCGCAGTGCTAACCTGAGGTCCAGAGCACGTGGGAGCTCCCCTGTGCTCTGTTGACCTTGACCCCCACTGGGCAGGTAAAAAAGGCAGAGGCCCAGTGAGGACGGGTGGGCTCACCCCATTTCACGCCTCCCCTCTTCTTGGCCACCATGCCTCCTCCAAATAGCACCACAAGATAGAGGCACATGATTAGTAAGGGCAATTTTGTTTAAGAAACCTACAGAGTAAAAAAAAAAAAGACCATCTGTATTTCAAGTTATCATATGTTCCTTAGGGCTGAGGGTTGAGGGGCTCTTTGCCCTCCCTTCTGTCACCTTCAGAAATGAGTCCTGCATTCCCATGTGCTCTCCCTTTCTTTTTCCCCCACCGCAGCATATAAACAACGACCACATTCACGGTGAGAAGAAGGAGTTCGTGTGTCGGTGGTTGGATTGCTCGAGAGAGCAGAAGCCCTTCAAAGCCCAGTACATGCTGGTGGTGCACATGAGGAGGCACACGGGGGAAAAGCCTCACAAATGCACTGTGAGTGCGCGGCGTGGGCTGTGGGCATGGGGCCCCTTGGCCCAGGGCGCTTGTCAGGGTGGGCTTGGGTTGCCCTACAGGACATCTGCGCTGTGCAGACCCAGGCCCTGCCGAGGGGGCGGGGAGCGGCCCGCTGGTGGGAGGAGCCGGGCGCTGTGAGGAATGCGGAGAGTTCTGAGAGGGGGTTCTGGAATTGGGGGGCGGGGGAGAGTGGAGAAAGAGCTGTGACAACCACACTTTGGGGGACAGTGGAAGCGCTCTGACCTGTACTGTCCAACAAGGTAGCCAGGGACCCTGTGGGCCCCTTGGGGGTTTTGGACACCTGGCCAGAGCAGACAAGGAATTGATTTTTGTACTTTCATTTAATTTTTTAAAAATGTAGATATAAACAACCTCCAGGGGCACACGGCTACCACGTTGGACAGCGGAGCGGGGGGTGGGCGGGGGGCAGCTGGGATACACTGGTGGGCACTGGGAATGAGCGCGTGGCCTGCATGCCTGCCCCAGCAGAAATGCCCGGTACGTCGGAAGACCCGGAGAACAGAGAGACTTACCAACTTTGACTTGAAACCCATAAGCTCACTTTTTTAAAAACAGAACCCACGTGACTTCGGAGTTTTCTTTTGCCTTCCTAGTCCGTCCCCATGGCCCGGTGTAGACACACAAGAAGGCTGGGACTAAGCCTCCTTTCACAGAGGGGCCTCCAGGAGCACTGGGCACTGCTCGGCCCTGCGCTTTACATCTTAAAGGCTCTTTACAAACATGATCAAATTCCATGCCTTTGTATGGACCCAAAGCCATATTAGTGAACTTTGTGCTGAATCTAAAATCAGTGGGAATTTGAGGAGATCAGTGGGCAGATAATAAACCCATTGTCCACATTGAGTGGTCTACTAAAAAAAAAAAAAAGAAAGAAACCTCCAGGACTTTTTAGTAATCTTGAAAATGCTGTCTCTTCAACAGCATTGAGCCCCATCTGAATCCTAGTAAATGCAGAGTTTAGTGGACTTTTGTTCCTTGGTTTTGAAAAGCCGCTGCCCCTCGAAATGTCAGTCTTTCATCAACTTTGGGGGAGTGTTAGGCCTAAGCCCATATTGTGTGGAGTGATGCAGATTTACCTGTTGTCCTCAGTTTGAAGGTTGCACAAAGGCCTACTCGAGACTGGAGAACTTGAAAACGCACTTGAGATCTCACACTGGAGAGAAACCGTACGTCTGTGAGCACGAAGGCTGCAACAAGGCTTTCTCAAATGCCTCGGATCGCGCCAAGCACCAAAACAGGACGCATTCCAATGAGGTGAGGCTCCCCCACGAGGTGCCGTTTGGGCCCGGAGCTCAGGGTGGTTGCAAAGAGCCCTCGTGGGCAATGCACACGGAGACAAGGCCCATTCCCTTTCCTTTCCTCTTGGCCTTCCCAGCAGGATGGGCACTGGGCTGTAGGTCAGGGCCTGGAGCCTCTGCCCCTTGGGGCTGGCTGCAAATGGGCCTGGTCTGGTGAGCAATGCAGACCAAGGCCGGACTTCAAACCCCTGGTAAGCAGGTTTCACCTTGCTCAGAACTGCCACCTACTGGTCAAACTGTAGGAGCATTTTTTTTTTTTTTTTGTCAGAGAGAGAGAGCACAAGCAGGGGTACTGGGAAAGGGAGAAGCAGGCTCCCTGCTGAGCAAGCCCGATGCGGGACTCAATCCGAGGACCCTGGGATCATAACCTGAGTCAAAAGCAGACGTTTAACCGACTAAGCCACCCAAGCATTCCCCAGTATGAGCATTTCACTTTGGCATTCCACCCACTTGCTCTGCCCAGAATAGCATGAATCCACGCAGAGAATGACCCGGTAAGCAGCAAGGATAGACGCCCACCTTTGCTTGCTTTCTCCAGGCGGTATCTTCAAATGCAGTCTAGCCAAAAAGGCCTTTACAGGGCATTCGACCTTGGACAGACAGGATTTCCAGGCATTCTCATTTCCAGAGGCTCTTGGGAGCTGTTTTCAGAAATCCAGAATGGTTTCTAGTCGGTTGTTTAAGATTGCATATTGGAGGGCACCATATTTGGAGTGCCTGGGTGGCTCAGTGGGTTAAGCCTCTGCCTTCAGTTCAAGTCATGATCCCAGGGTCCTGGGATCGAGCCCCACACTGGGCTCCCTGCTTAGCAGGGAGCCTGCTTCCCTCTCTCTCTCCGCTTGCCTCTCTGCCCTTTAATATCTCTGTCAAATAAATAAATAAAATCTTAAAAAAAAAAAAAAAGAAAAACTAAAAACTTTCAAAAAAAGAAAAAGATCATATATTGGATAAAGCTTCAAGGAGGGGGTGGTTCCCGATGTGTTGCTGTGATTTGTCCATAGTTACCCCCCAGAAGTTGAGAACAGCATTAAGAATGAAAATGATAGAAAATGATTTTGCCCGTGTTTTAAAGCACATCTGCCTGCAGGCCTCCGACTTCCTTTGAAGAAGGTCTAGCTCAATGTTCTGGTTCCTCTGTGAAGGCTTCTCTTGAATGAGTCCAGAGATGAACAGAAAAAGCTCCCCACATTTTGCGTAGAAATAGGATGTTTGGCCAGAATTTGTTAACGTGAGACATAGTTCTGCTCCCACTGAGGAGGTCATCGGTTTGCTTGACATGTGTGAGAGAAGACACATTTGACCTGGCTTAGCAGCTCAGGGACCATTGGCTTTAAGGTCCTCTCCAAGGGTCCCTTCAGCTCACGGGGACAGAGCAAAACACATCTCTAATTGAAGGAGCCACGCTTTTCTTAAAAACACACTCACACTTCAGCTCACATGTGCAGGTCCACACGTGCAGGCTCTTTTTAAAAGGGTTGTGGCAGAATGAGGAGACATCCGTCATTTGGAACCTCTTATTATCAATCAGCTGTTGCACGAGGCTTTAGGGGAGATGCCACATCTCCCTTTTTTAATGTCAAAAATTCCTCTACGTGCAGTGGTTACAGTGTAATCTGCTGTTCTTGTTTTGTGCAAAGTTTTAGGGAGTCTAGGCAAAGCCACAGAGATGGAAAACAGATTAGCGGTTTGCTAGAGGCTGAGGGAAGGGAATAGGGGTGACTGCTAATACATACAGGACTTCTTCTGGGGATGTTGTAAATATTCTGGGATTTGACTGGTAAGTGGAGACAGTTGCACAAGATTGCGGAAGTACTAAATGCCACTGTATTGTGCAATTTAAAAGGGTTTTTTATGGTATGTGGATTAGATGTCAATATAAAATGCTTTGGGGGATTTGATTAAGTTAGAATTAAATTAGATTAATATATTTAACTGCACTCCATGTATTTAAGTACAAATATGACTAGAAATCTAGGAGGTATTCACTCCTATACATTTTTAGGCCAACTTTCCCTCCTGTTATTGTGGAGAAATTGGGGCAAGGCGGGGGGCGGTTGGGCTAGCAGTGCACACATACACACATACTTACTTTGCCTTTTGTCTTTCTTATGGACTTAAATTATGTGCACAGCTGTTTGCTTTGCTTAAATGCATTAGAGTTGAGCTTGTCCACTTCTAGGAGGTCAAGAGTGCAGCATTGTCTGAGCGTTTATCCACTATGAGATTAAACAAAACACTGTTTGGTCATACCTTTCACCAGGGTTGAGCAGCGTATAGAAACTCAGTTAACCACTTTGACGACACCAGGCTTTGGCCCTCCAGACAAATGACGGACAGCTTCACAGCCACCAAAATTTAGAATCTAGATTTGTGTCAGGAGCCGGTCCTCAATAAATCTAGATCTCTTCCTTCATTTATTGGCTCTTTCTTTTTTGTACTTTCATTCATTACCCCAAACAAATATCGATAGCTAGTTAGGGGGCACACGCTCTGCTGTTGAGGGTATGGAACAGAATACTGTGAACTCAAACAGGAGGGGCGTCTTTCTCATTCAGGAAGCCAGTCTGGCATTCCCCCTTCACCCTTAGGCTGCCTCATTCATTTGGGGTCACAGCAGTGGCCTCTGCCAGGGATCCCGACTTGAGCTGGTCACACAGCTTGTGTGGTCACACAGCTCATGTCCCCCAGAGCCACGCTTGGCAAGAATCCTTGAGCTCGGACTCGGTGTGTCTCCCTCTCCAGAACGTTCCAGTGGCTTCCTCTTTCCTAGAGGGAAAGTTTAAACTCTCTGGGCCTGTACGTAATGGCACCCAGCCCGTGCCTGCCCTTCTAAGCTTGACCTCTTACCTCATTGGACATACATGGAACTGGGCAGCCACGCCCGCAGGCATGAAACACTCCTGCCTCTAGACCCTGGCTTTACATTTTCCACCTGCTTACCTTCACTTTTATCTCTCAGAATCTTGGTCTTCCTTCGGGACCCAACTACAAAGCCTCCTGGTAATAAAGTTCTGTTCACTGAGTAATCACTCTGTGCAACAAACACATTGTGGTGAGAATTTCATACATTGTCTCATTTAACCCTTAGACCCCACGAGCTGGGTGTTATACCCAGATGTAAAAACGTAGTAACTGATGCCTCCCAGTCACCCCAACTGAGAGATGATTGCCCTCCATCCACACCCTTCCGGGGCATTCATACTTGGGACCGGTGATAATTACAGGCTGTCTTATTTTTCCTGCACATTGTATAACCCTGGACATTAAATCCTGCAGCATATAACTTGACGTTCTCGGAGTCTTGCCTATAGTGGGGACCGTTACACATGCATTGAGAAATGTAGTTGGGTAAAGGCTACAAAGTCAAGTTAAAAATACAGCAATCGCTTTCACGAAGTACCTCTGCATTGGTGAGTCAAAAAGGAAACGACCATGGCAAAAGTTGAACATCTAGGACAGGAGACACAGGTAACTCAGGGAGACTGGCAGCATTTATCCCCGCCGACAGTTCTAGCATTTCAGTCATTGATCACAAGCAAAGACCTTCCACCTCCAGCTGTGTCCTCACGTCCAGGCTAACCCAGCGTGGACACATGCGTATACTTACGGGAAGAGGAGCTGCTCTGACGCATAACACTGGCCTGGCTAGGCGCTCTCTCCCTGCGTACCCCTGCCCCCCGCCCCCCGACGCCTGTGCTGTGCATCCCAGCGTGCCTGCTGATGGAGCAGCCTGCCACAGCAGCGTGGTGAGCAGGCATAGGGCCGATGTCAGATGCTGCAAGGTAATGGCCACTCGTGGCTGAAGCCATTCTTCTGTCCCTAATGCATAGAAGTCGATGCACTCATTTCATTATATATGTGCTGCAAATCACAGCAGCCCCTGAATAGAAGTAATTCATAGTTAATGGGAATCAATTCTCCCCAAAAGAATCTCAAATTTGGAGGTGAAGTCTCTCGGGATAATTTTCAGAGTCTTCTCTACATTAGGACATTTCATCATTTTATGTAGCACTCAGTCTGTTCTTGGGCTTTTAGTGAAAAAGCATCTTTTAGACACATACATTCTATAAGACAGGACAGCTTTTTTTATTTAATATAATGGGTACATTATACTAATCATGCTTTTTATGACTGTCACTAACCTAATAGCTCATCTTCTGGTCTATGTAGATATGTATTCTTGGAAGGAGTCATGAATATATTATATTTCAAGCCAGGTAAACAAAATCCTGATCTTGATGTTGGTCATGAGGAAATGCCAACGATTCTGTGATTTGAGTAAATAATTTAGCTATAAGCATCTGTGGAATTCTTAATGACTGCATTTGTAGGTTTGATCATAGGCCCACATGGAACAAGGAATAATTCACAGGCTTTACCACTCAGGGGCAGACCCAGACAGGAATCCTCATTTCCAGGACACCAACCACCAGCCCTCCTCATTTTGTGAGTGAGCATTCATAGATGGTTGAACAGGGCTTTACGACTTTGAGAATCAGGAAGGTTCTGGATATTCTGAGTCCTGAACATCCCACACAGTTGTAACGTGACCCAAACGGACATATTTTAGTGATCTCTAACACAGAAGAGGCTGTAGGCAATTTTTTACATGCTTATGTGCACATTTTCACAAAGGGTATAGTGATTTTTGATCAGAGAACCAGGACATCCCTAAGAAATGTCTTCACACCAACTCTCCCAGAGGCATATAGCACTCTTCTGATGAAGTGATGTGTGTGTAAGACTTCTGTAGTTGTCACCATCATCGTCATTGTCTTCACTGCCACCTTCAAATACCTAGTGAGTAGCTACCCTGACACCAGGATCCTTCTTCCTACTCACAGGATAAACGTTTCCAAGAACATACAGGTGATTTGCACATTTGCAGCTGTCCTTGAGCTTCTTCTAAAATAATAGTCTATTAAAGCTGGATTCGCTGGCCCTGAACAGTGTTCAAATGGCCCTTATTTTTTCATTTTATTTTATTTCTTTTCAGTGTTCCAGAATTCATTGTTTATGCACCACACCCAGTGCTCCATGTGATACGTGCCCTCCCTAATTCCCACCACCAGGATCCCCCGACCCCCCGTCCCCGCCCCTTCCAAAACCTTCAGTTTGTTTCTCAGAGTCCACAGTCTCTCATGGTTCGTCTCCCCCTCAAATGGCCTTATTAAACCCTTAGTATCTAGAGGTGTCTGAACACCTCCCAGGTTTGTGGAAGTGCTTTGAAGGAGTGAATGAAAGCTGCGGTGTGCATCTGTGAGACTGCTGGGCTGGGACCTGAGCGCTTTGGTAACAATGTCTTATTTCATTCATGGGGCTTTTGGCAGAAACCGTATGTCTGCAAAATCCCAGGCTGCACGAAGCGTTACACAGACCCAAGTTCTCTCCGGAAACACGTGAAGACAGTGCACGGCCCAGAGGCTCACGTCACCAAGAAGCAGCGTGGGGACATACATCCTCGCCCCCCTCCACCCCGCGATTCCGGCAGCCATTCACAGTCCCGGTCGCCAGGCCGGCAGACTCAGGGAGCCCTTGGGGAGCAGAAGGACCTCAGCCACACTACCTCAAAGCGGGAAGAATGCCTCCAAGTGAAAGCAGTCAAGGCAGAGAAGCCCATGGTATGTCACTCGCTTTCCTTCTGCTTGTCCCCAAGCCATCCTAGTTCATTTTAAAAAGTCAATGAGGGCATGAGAACGGACTAGACTGCCCGGGTCCTCATTGCACTGGACTCCCTGATTGAAGGGGTCGGGAGCTCAGAGACTAGGATTCCTTACTTAAGGTTAATCGGCATAGAATAACTCAGAAAAGAGCATCAGGGTTTGCTAACTGGTTTTTTAAAATCAGTCTGGAACCACAGCACATCGTGGCAGGTAGAAAGAACGGCATGACCGACTACATTTCCAGTAGACCTGTAATGGAGAAAATCAGCCCTTCAGGCTTTCTGTAAACATGTCTTTTGCTTTGTGCTTTGCCCTGGTAACCCCAAAATAAAAAAGCACGGTCCCTATTCTTTAGGCATTTAGAGTCCCGTGGGCTAGACAGACCACCAAAAAGCAAATACTTAGAACTCTGCGTGATGGGTCTTTCCCACAAGTGCCCAGGAGAGCATTCAAGAAGGAAACAGACAGCTTGTGCACTTGAGGATGTGATAGGGGAGGGGGTGGGGGTGGTCCTCAAGTTCAACTCTCAAAGTGGGGGAGGTGCAGGCCTGACATTGCAGCAGGAGCCAGCGGGGGGTGGGGTGGGTGGGTGGTCCAGAACAATGTTAGGAATGAAAAGGAGTGCGGAGGAATAAGGGGTTCTATTTTACTGGTGATGGTGAATGACATGGCCTGGCTGATTTTTAGAAAAGCCAGCTCCAGTGCCAGGCTAGGCATGGGCTTGGTAGACTGGAGACCATTTCGGCAGCGGAGCCTGAACCACAGAGGTGAAGAGCAAGGGAAGCACCAGAAAGCTGTCATCAGGAGAAATCATTCTGGTTTGGGGACTTATCGGTCACCAGACGGACAGAGGGATCATGCTACAGCTGCAGTTTCTTTCAAACTGCTCTTGGTGATCTTTTTTTTTCCCTAAGTCTGTGCCATACAAAAAATCTAAACATGTAAGAAAGGCAACGGGAAGAATGAAAGGAGTATCTATCGGAAAAGCTTTGGTACAATTGAATCTGCCAGCGAGTGTAACAGGGTCAGCCCCACCAATGTGCTGGGGTTTCCTCTGGCTACTCTATGTACAGAGGAAACGTACCCGATAGAAGTCCTGAGCTTGGATTTCCAGATGCACATGACTGGTCAGGCAGGCATACCTATACTCAGATTCGCGAAGTGTCTTCTTGAAATCAGAAAAGTCCAGCAATTGGATGGACATTTTATGAATTCCTGAGTGATGTCACCATGCAGCAGTCCATATGGATAGGAAATGATGCCCATGTACAATTCTGGAGTTGACAGAGTGAAATTTAACGATTGGTTGAATTTTAATGATTTGTTGAGTTTAAGAGTTTTAGAGAGTGACATTAAGTGTAGCCAAAAGTAATACAAAGAAATTGTCCAGATTTATCATGAGTTGCCAGTGGGTAGCTATATTTTGCTTTTAGAAAGAAAGAGAGAGAGAGGAAGGAAGGAAGGCAGGCAGGCAGGCAAGAAGGAAGGGGAGAAAGAAAGAAGGGAAGGAAGGAAGGAAAGAAAAGAAAGAAAAATAAATACAAAACACTTTAGTCAAAAAATAAACTATAATAAAAATAAAAAGCACCTTAGTCAAAAGGTGATGTATATCTTATGACTCATCACCATACTTTAAAATTAATCAGTTCATAAGCGGTGTTGTGCATACTTTTTTGGCAGATTGCATATCCATTTCCTAAAATAAAGTCTACTGGTACAACGTGCAGAACATTCAACAGTTTATCCCCAAGTGTTTAATGAAACAAGGAAAATGAATTCATAGACTCCTAGATTATGTCACCAAAAGACAATGATTTATGTTCTTCAGACATCCTAAGGACCCAGAGCCTCTTGTACCTTTAACATACATCCCTAGCTCAAGAAAACGTGTTATCTCCTCTCCAAACACCCATTATTTAAGAAGAAAATTGGTAGAAATAGGAACGTATAGTTATTTGGCTCAGTGACATCTGAGATGCCCCAGGATGTGAACTAGTTTATAAAGCAAGGAAATCATAGAAACATACACTGGAAGGGACCATAGAGCTTGAGACAAGGCTCCATATGTTATAGGGAAGGCTAATAAATTCATCCGATTTCCTACAGGGGGCTATTTTGTCTGTATATGTCCATACACATATAAATAGAAGTAGATTGCTTCGTAGACATTTACTAATGCATATGAGATTTACATTTCTAATATTCTTTCTTTAAAAATGTATCCTTGATCATCGTGCTATGAATTAAATTCTTTCTTCTTTTTTCTTATTAATTCCACATCTCTTCTGTGTAATGCTCCTAAATGTCTTGTTCTCACTTCCTAAGGACAGTGGGTAATAAGGTGAGGGAATTTTGGCTTCTCTGCTCTTTTTGTTTTGTGTTTGTTTGAACGTTTAACTTCTGTGCATTTGATTTTTCATTTCTGTGCTTTGTGATATCTTTGGTAGTGATCATTACCCAGATACGTTTCAAGCGTAGAAGCAATGTGTTTTGAACATTCAACATGTGGAAATGTGGAGTCAGATGGTAAAATTCATTGTTTTATTTGTCTAGGTTTTCATAACAAATCACGGCCGGCCAACCAAGCAGATGTTCTCAAAGACTATCACATTATCGAATTGACACATGTAAACTCATTCTGGGACCATACGGGTGTCCTTCCTCTTTGAGGATGACCTGGATACATTTATTGTTCCCAGTTTAATCTGTGTCGAAGTGTTTGAGCTCCTCTGAGTGATTCTCTGGTCTTAAAGGTCTTTGTGCCTCCTTCTGTGCCCTGTAGAGGCTTGAGTCTATGGTGTGTGTGTGCTTACACACACACACACACACACACACATACACCTCACAGACCACACAGATTCACCTGCACACACTCTGAGCTGACAGTCCAAGAGTCAAAGACCTTGAAATCCTGGGTGCTCCAAGTCCCTTGGGAAGGAGCAGGTGGCCTGGCCCTCCAGGATTCTGCTGAAGCAAAATGTGAGCCAGGCTTCCCGAACTCTCCATCAGATTTGTGTATCTCATTTGGCTCTGCTTGGTTGCCCGGGACAAACTTGGTGTATCACATGGCATTCATTTAGGAAGTCTTCATCTGCTTGGCTGTACATAGTGTGGTTGCGAAATGAGTGTGATGGGCTCTGCTAAGAAGCCCTATGCCTAAAACCCCTTCCCAACAGCCCTGTGCACCCCATATGGGACAAGAGTGGGGGTCCGTAACTGAGTGCTTGTGGTTCTCTCTCCCAGGAGAATTTGTTCTTGGGGCTGCTGGCAGCTTTCAGTTGTTCCAGTAACGCTGGAGAAGGCTCTGTGGGGAGATGGAAATGGTGCTGGGCAGGGAGTCTAGGTTGGTCTTAGCATTGACTTTGTGACTTTGTGACTTTGGGCAGTCACTGAACTTCTCTGAACGTCAGTTTTCTTATCCACACAAAAGGGGTTATCCTGTATATCTACCAATGGAATTCACCAATGGAATTTTAGATAGAGCGGTTCTAGGTTGTGCAGATTGGTCATTGAAGGCCGTTTTACAGGGTGCCCCCCCCAGATCTGAGGACAACCAGCTCTCCTCCACTCCTCATCTCCAGGAGCCCTGGGGCAGGGGTCCTTGCCCTGACGGAGAGACCGTGCACTGGCTCAGGTTTCTCTCTAGTTGCGGAACTGGCTTATATGGTCCACACAGTGGTGATGAGGGAAACATTGCCTGATTCTCCCAGAGAAACTCCAGGGCACCTTAGGGGGATGGGAAGATTATTCCAGACTCAGATGACTGTAACGTGGAGCCTTTCTTCCGCTCTGGGTAAGCAGAAGGGAAGCGACTGAAGTTGTGCCTATTACAGCTGTCTTTACACACAGCCTGGCTGGGGTTCTACGGAGCAGGCAAGTGTAGACAGAAGGGGGGGGGTGTTTACAGAGAGCTTGAACAACTAGCCCTGAGCAGCTCAGAGAGGTCTTATGGGAGAGGAGCTAGTGTGCCCCTCCAGCACCCATCTCCCGCGCCCACTGGAGCCAAGCAGAACGAGCCTGCAGACTAAAGCCACCTGGGATAAGATGAACCTCCAAATCCCTTGGAGCCAAATGGGAACCGTTTCCCAGGTCTTTGTCTATTTGGTGGCCTCTCTGGGCCTCACACTTAATTCCCGCCACAATCCGAAAGATAAGTTGTCCCCATTTTGTAGATAAGGAAACTGAGGTTTAGAGTGAGTCTTTTGCCCAAAAGGAGCAAGTCAAGTCGTGCCAGGGGGATTAGAGCTGAGGAAGCCTGTTTGCAGAGCTGGCATCTGGGAAAGGATCCCATGGCTGATGTCGTGCCAGTCACCGCCCCCAGCCCCATTCAGCATGCCCCGCTTCCATAGCCCCCACTGCACATCCGCTGGGAATCCCATCAGCCCCTGAGATCGTGAGAGGCCGCTTCCATTCACCAGCACACGACTCCCCTCACTGCACCCCTGGAGCACCCTAGAGCTCTAGGGTCTGCATGAGCCCTTGTTTTCGGTTTCCTTTGCTTTCTCCTTCCCAGTGATGCCTTTTTGCTTTGCTCTTGACCCCAGCAGACATCTCAGCCAAGCCCTGGTGGTCAGTCTTCATGCAGCAGCCAACAGTCCCCCATCAGCAACTTTTCCAACAGTGGGCTCGAGCTTCCTCTGACCGACGGAGGTGGTGTGGGAGACCTCGGGGCCATTGACGAAACCCCAATCATGGACTCGACCATTTCCACTGCAACCACCGCCCTCGCCTTGCAAGCCAGGAGGAACCCGGCAGGGACCAAATGGATGGAGCACGTAAAACTAGAAAGGCTCAAACAAGTGAATGGAATGCTTCCACGACTGAACCCCGTTCTACCCCCCAAAGCCCCAGCAGTCTCTCCTCTCATAGGAAACGGTGAGTCCCATGCCCCACCTCACCTCGGCTCCGGGCTCTCTGTTCTGCCCGTACACCCAAGCCGCCGTGAGAGGAACCTGGCTTGGTGTGTACTGGTGTGCCCCCCAGTCCTAAAATTATACTGTCACCACACCCATCAGTGTGGCCTCTTTGGAGAGGCCGTGTTTTAAAAGCAGGTCGTAAGGGGATAATAGCGTAGGACTCGTGTTCTCACAGTAAGATCAGAACTGTTGGACTGGGCTGAGGAAGTCCCTCTAGCAGCGGCATCTGAGGTTAGCACTGCTGTCTGGTTTCCCATCCGCACCCGGGAGCTCGGCAGCCACCTTGACTGACTTGATGTTCCCTGGTCAAGGCAGGCCAGGCAGCCCCAAACCCAGGTCAGGTTTTGCTTCTGAGATGACACTGAATGCCTAGAGTGTATCCTCAGGGTGAAGCTCCACCCACCAACCCAGAGTCCTCCACTTTCAGGGGATGTCAGAGGAAGCCCCCGAGGAGATAGGACACTCCAGGAATGCCTTTGGCCTTGGACTTGCCTGTCCCCGGAGCACTGCGCCCTACACCTGTGAAGGAGCTTAAGTGATCCAGGCTGTGTCTACTGCTCTGCAAACTTTCCCACCCACTCGTGAATAAAGTTTCTTGGCACACAGCCACACCCACTCCTTCACTCTTCCCTGGTCCCTTTGGGGACATGCAGCAGAGGCTGGGGGCTGTGGCAGTCTCTGCAGGGCCGGGGAAACCAAAACTAGTTTCACCCCGCCTTGCACTGACCGGTTTCCAGCCTTCCCAAAATGAACACGTCTCTCTCCACCCTCTCTCTGCAGGCACGCAGCCCAGTACCAGCTGCAGTCTGGGCGGGCCCTTGACTCTTCTCCCGAACAGAAGCGACCTTGCTGGTGTGGACATCACCATGTTGAACATGCTCAACCGGAGGGACAGCAGCACCAGCACCATCAGCTCCGCCTACCTGAGCAGCCGCCGCTCCTCGGGCATCTCCCCCTGCTTCTCCAGCCGCAGGTCCAGCGAGGCGTCCCAGGCCGAGGGCCGGCCGCAGAACGTGAGTGTGGCCGACTCCTACGACCCTATCTCCACCGACGCCTCGCGCAGGTCCAGCGAGGCCAGCCAGGGTGACGGGCTACCCAGCCTGCTCAGCCTCACGCCCGCCCAGCAGTACCGCCTGAAGGCCAAGTACGCGGCAGCCACGGGAGGGCCGCCCCCCACCCCGCTGCCCAACATGGAGAGGATGAGCCTGAAGACCAGGATGGCCCTGCTCGGGGACGGCCGAGAGCCCGCGGGGGCCCTGCCCCCCGTGCACCCCCCGCGGAGGTGCAGTGACGGGGGCGCGCACAGTTACGGCCGCCGCCCTCTGCTGCCGGCGGATGCGCTGGGCAACGGCGTGCGGCGGGCCAGCGACCCGGTGAGGACGGTGTCCGAGAGCCTCTCCCTGCCCCGGCTGCCGCGGTTCAGCAGCCTCCACAGCTTCAACCCTCCGGCTCTGCCCACCTCCCTGGAGAAGCGCAACTTAGTGCTCCAGAACTACACGCGCCCCGAGGCCGGCCAGCCGCGCCACTTCGCGGTGTCCCCCTGCCCTCCGAGCATTACCGAGAACGTCACCCTGGAGTCCCTGACCATGGACGCCGACGTGAGCCTGAACGACGAGGACTTCCTGCCCGACGATGTGGTGCAGTATTTAAATGCCCAGAACCAGGCAGGGTATGAGCAGCCCTTCCAAAGCGCCGTCTCCGACGACGGCAAAGGGCCCCATGGGCCCGGCCTGGGGAGTGGGCATGGAGACTTCGACCCTCCCGGGCTGCCGGATGGCCACGCCGGCCACGCCAGCCAGCAGTACCGGCCGCTGGAGCAGCCTTGCCCTGAAGCCAGCAAATCCGACCTGCCCATTCAGTGGAATGAAGTTAGCTCTGGCAGCGCCGACCTGTGCTCGTCCAAGCTGAAATGTGGCCAGCGGTCGGCAGCGCAGCAGGCTCGAGCCTTCGGCTTATACACCAACATGGGCGTTCACACACAGAATCCCTTAAGGAACGGGGTCGGCCCGGCCGGGGGGTACCCGACCGTCGTGGAGCACGGCGGCTCCTACAGCGGCCCCGAGCACTTAGCGAGCCACAGTGGCGGACCGGGCACCAGCGGGAACACCTTCCACGAACAGCCCTACAAGACCCAGCAATATGGGAACTGCCTCAACAGGCCGCTCGCAGCCCCCGGCCTGCTCGACGGGGCCTGTGGTGCCGGGATTCAGGCGGCAAAGCTGAAAAGCACCACGGTGCAGGGGAACGGGAGCCAGCCAGATTTTGGCCTGTCGGTGGTGCCCCACGAGGCAGCGGGCAGTGCTGTGACTGGCATGGCACCCCAAGACCTGGTAGGCCAGGGGTACCTGGCCCATCAGCTGCTCAACGACCACCCAGGGGCTGGCCGCGCCGCTCAGCAGGTGCTAGAGCAGGTCAGCGCTACCTCACACGTTAACATCTATCAAGGGCCAGAGAGCGGCCTGCCGGGGCCCCCCTGCCAGGGCAGCCAGCAATCGGGCTTGGCAGCCACCAGGGGCTACCAGCCCTGTGCCAGCTTCGGGGGCAGCAGACGCCAGGCTATGCTGAGGGGCGGCCTCACTCTGCAGCAGGGACAGCTCAGTGACACGAGTCAGGCCTGTAGGGTGAACGGCATCAAGATGGAGATGCAAGGGCAGCCCCATCCACTCTGTTCGAACACGCAGAGTTACTCTGGTCAGTTCTATGACCAAACCATTGGCTTCAGTCAGCAAGACATGAAAACTGGTTCATTCTCCATTTCAGAAGCCAACTGCCTGCTCCAGGGGGCCAGTGCCGAAAACTCTGAATTACTCTCCCCAGGTGCTAACCAGGTGACAAGCACAGTGGACAGCCTCGACAGCCATGACCTGGAAGGGGTGCAGATTGATTTTGATGCTATCATAGACGACGGGGACCATGCCAGCCTGATGTCTGGAGCCCTGAGCCCCAGCATCATTCAGAACCTTTCCCACAGCTCCTCCCGCCTCACCACACCGCGTGCATCCCTCCCGCTGCCCGCGCTATCTGTGAGCACCACCAACATGGCCATCGGGGACATGAGCTCTTTGCTGACCTCCCTCGCAGAAGAAAGCAAATTCCTTGCAGTGATGCAGTAGGCATTAGGGGAAAGGCTGCCAACCAACGTGAAACTTTAGGAGTTTAAGATTAAATGGACTCGATTTTTTGCTGGTTTGTTTTTTGTTTTAGTTCTGTATGTATTTTAGCAATCTCATCTCACCTAACTGGGATGTGTTTCAAGTATATTCCTTTTATGGAAAAGGACTCTGAACAACCCTAAAGTATTCTAGGGAGAAACTGTCTTCCATTTCAGTTTTGAATCAGTATTGTGACACTCAGACCATCCTCTTTGTTTCCTTTTTTTTTTTTTTATAATTAAACCCCCCCCCCCCACATTTTTAGTAAACCAGTGTAAATGTGTGATGTGCATGTTCTTCTTTTTGAAGATAAGTCATACGAGAGGATTTGATGTGTTTCTCTGTTACTCAAAGGAAAAAGGAGTTGGCGTGCTTTTGACCAAGGGGTTACACTTCCAGCTTTTTAAATTTTCCTTTACATGTGCTGTGTTTCTTTTTGTTTTTTGTTTTCTCGGGTGTTTTTTTGGGTTTTTGTTTTTGCTTTTTGGTTTTGATGGTGTTTGTTTGTTTGTTTGTTTTGGTAATTCCCACATTGGGCACAAGAATCAGAATATTGACAGTGAATTTAAGAATCCTTTGTGGGTGCGCTGTAGCAGACATAACGAATTTTTTACGCACTCCCCACCCCAATTCAGGTCAGGTTTGCACACAAGCAGGAATTTGGGACTCTGGCAGATAAACACTACTTTTCTCATAGTTGGGGTTTAGAATTCCTCCTGTCCCTTAGTTCGCTCAGGGCAGGTGCATCTATGTGCTCACTTTTCAGTTATCCATGCTGCCTCTCCTCCCTCCATCTCCACAACTATTGGGTGTTGCTCCGTGCTTCAGGGAGAGAGGGGAAGGGTGGTGGATTGGCAACTTCCATCCATCTGGCAAGAAGTTAGGTAGATTGTAGAGTGAAGCTACTGGGTAGAAGTAGTTTGGGGAACATTTGTGGGTTTGCTGTATTTGTTGCCTATAGTTCCATCTCTTTACCCGTTATCATAGATAACTGAGAATTGCTTATATATAGTTCTAAGTGTTTAGGTATTTAAAAGACCCAGCAGCAGGCTATTTCATTAACATACCTTAATTCCACTGTAGCAAAGGAGTATTTCTATTCTAAGTACCCTATTTTAAGGGATTCATAAAACTTAGTTGTAAAGGAAAAAGCTGACATACAATGACATTTGGAATAAATCATTTTAACCTTTGTTAGTATTTGTAAGTGCTAGGGAGGATGGTCAGTGGCTGTGTGGATGCCTTTCTTACACCTTCTCTATTAAATGAGGCATCCAGTTAAGAAGTTAGATGTTTTATGCAGTTAGTCCTTCACGTGGACTTAATTGGTACTTTTGTTTTGGATTAAAACATTTGAAGACTAAAAAAGTGCAGCTACTTGCCATGTGCAGCTGATACACATAAAAGACATACTATCTGTGTACAGAGTACATGGATTATCCAACATTTTACATTTAAAAACATGTAAACTATTAAAAATAAAATATTAACACCTCAGACTCCCTTCTCTGTTTCGTCCCATTGACCCTGGAAGTTAGATTAGCCAACTGACTCATGAGTCAGTTGTGTCGCTCTTCACCCCCTTTATTCCTGCCATTTAAATTCGTATTGGGCAAGTCAAGTAAAATAAAACATTAGACAATAGGAAAAAATGTTAGAACCAGCCCATTTTTTTCACATTCATGATCTCTCCTTTGGACCAAGAATCTCAGCGTGGAGGGAAATTTGCCCTTTGGAACTTTGTGGCTGAGAAAGTTGGGTTTGTTTTCGACGGAATGTTCCTGAAACCACTGGGAGGGGTGCCGAGACTTCTCTGGCTGCCCTCCCACAACCAGCACCTGCTCTTAAGTCCAAGGACGCATCTGCTTTGGAACAGAGCCCAAAAGCAAAAGACAGCTACTGATCTAAGCTCAATGGATCTGAGCAACAGAAAAGAGCCAGGCTTTTTCTGTGTTCCTCAAACAGGTCATGACCCAGTCACAAAATCAGTGGTCCACTCCCTGAATCTCTGTTTTCCACAAACAGCAGAATCTCTACGCCCTAACCTTACCTTACGTGCTCTCACGGTTTGGTGTGGCCGTGCTTGGGACCTGGGCGTTCTGCAGCCTGCTGAGTGAGGATGGCGGCCCCTGGGACCACCCTGCCCTCCTCCTCCATCAGAGTCCCTCCCCGGTTAAACTCCCGGATGTGACCTACACTTCTCAGTTACCCTACATTCCTACCTCGCCTGCCCTCCATGGAAGGACAGACGGCAACTGGCAACCGGCAACCGTGGGGGAGGACCTTTGTCATTCTGGGTCCCTGCTTTGCTCTGTGGTGATTCAGGTGATTCTCTGCGTGGCTACCATTCTTCACCTTTTTACGCTTGCTTTCCTTCCTTCGGCCCTTAGATTTGCAGAGATAGACCTATTTCAGTGCAGTCCTTGGCTTCTGTCTGTGGAAATCTGAGAAAGATGGGGGAGAGGGGAGAGGGAGGAGGGGAGTGTACTTTTCCAGGAGCGCTCCGCTGCGCCCTGGCAGTCAGTGGAAGGAAGGTCTGTTGGGGCCACTTGGAAGCCTTCTGTCCATAGACTTGGCATCTCCTCGGGCAGGACACACCCCCAACCTCCAACCTTCTCCCCACGTCTCTGACCCTCCCTGCTGAGGGAGACCGCAGCAACTCACGAGTGCCCCCTCTTCCTTCTCAGTACAGGCTCGTGCGTGCTTCTCCTGTTGAATATCCGTGTGAACCGTGTTTTTAGTCGTTAAACCGTTTTGTTTTATTTCCTAAAGAGCTAATGAGACTGCTCCTGCTCCTCATACGTTGGCTCGTCTCCTTGAGCCACAGAGTTGTGATTCTTGCGATGTATGTGCCTTATTTTCTGTTGATCTTGTCGATGCGAGGGACCAGCCCGTGTCGCCCGATTGCGGCGCGAGGGTGCGCGCTCCAGGGCCCCCTGAGCGCGCACGCGATCTGAGCAGACTCGGCCGTCTTGTAACCTGGTTTCCTGTGTTTGAACTGATGGAGGATGTTCTCTTCTGACAAGTTACTGTCGTGTATCCCGCAAACGTGTAAAATAAAAGACGAGTTCATTTTTTTCACCTTTTTTAGATTTTTAAAAAAAAATAAAATGTGTAATCCTTTTTTAAAAGAAACACGTGTAAATACATTTAAGTATTGTAGGCATAGTGTTCGGATGTGGCCGGCCCTGGGCCTTCTCGGATCAGCCTGCAGCCGTGCGATGCCCCCTCTCCACGTGCGATGCCCCCGCACCCACCCCGTGCCCAGGGCCGCAGTCCCGCCACACGTGGACTCTACTTTCGCTTTTGGAACCACCTAGTCCTTTTGTAACAAAAAGAAAGAACAATGTTTCTTACAATGTTAATAAAAAACGCTTTGTACTGAAATTGTTACGGGGTTGCTTATTCAATCCCTAGCTAAACTGAAAGAGGCTGCCTTGGGAAACGATGGAGCTCTCAATGGGACGCAGACCACAGACCCTGCTACCCTCCCTGTCTTACCCTCTCCTCCCCCCCCCCCCCCCCCC
>ML110837.1:65185-84807 GCA_003697995.1 Taxidea taxus jeffersonii
CCCCCCCCCCCCCCCCCCCCCCCCCCCCCCCCCCCCCCCCCCCCCCCACCCCCCCCCCCCCCCCCCCCCCCCCCCCCCCCCCCCCCCCCCCCCCCCGCCTGCCACATGCAAACTGAGCTGCACTTCCGCCCAAGACTCAGATTCCTTGTCCCCAAGGCTGAGAATAAGACGCTGGTGCAGCTCCTGGTGGCGACCTCGGGGTGTGTACCTGGGAGGCACACCAGCTGTAACCCTAATTGTTTTTCTTAATTTTATCACTTTGCCAAACTCTGGGGAAGGAGTGTGAATATGATTCAGTGTCTAACAACTGAACTTGTTTCTCTTCTGTAAATTATCCTCTCCTTTCAAAGGATATAGGGTATAATACATGTTAACAGGAGATGTGACCTGGTGGAAACCTACCTTTCTGTGGCTTTTAAGAACTGACTTTAGACAGAAATGTAAACGATTTCTCTAATTTGTCTTTTCTTCTATTTTTTCCCCCAATATTCTCTAGATCACCATAAGAGCCTCCAAAGGGTCCCCTTCCTGAGTAGCAGCAGGTGTCCTCTGAGCCCCCAGCTTCCCCTGGTTGGCAGGATCCCAGGCCTCCGCGGATGGGCATGGCCCTCCAGCACAGGCCCGTAGCTACACCAGCAAGCCCGCAGGGGACCCCCAACCTGTGGGTGATGAATGGGTGTCCCCCTGCGGGGATTCTGTAATCATAGAGATGTTTCATGCTCTCCTAATCCACAAGAGAGCGGTTTCTCCCATAAACCCCATATTCTTTGCTTTCATAACTACAGCCCTCATGTAAGGTATCCAAATGAAATCAGCAAAAAGAGGGAAAAAATGAATTTATACTCTACCATAGGAATAAATCGCCAGCATACGAAGATGTATTCCATGTAGTAAGTCAGAGTAAAACAGGAAAAATGAGGCTCATACAAAGGACAGGAGGGGACTGGATGCCCCCAGGAATGGGGTACATCCCAGAAATGCAGTTCCTGCAATCGGGCAGACAGGAGCAGCTCGAGGCTTGTCTTATTTATTTATTTATACTTTTAAAGATTTATTTATTTGACAGAAATCACAAGTAGGCAGCGAGGCAGGGGAAGCAGGCTTCCCGCTGAGCAGAGGGCCTGATGTGGGGCTCTATCTCAGGACCCTGGGATCATGACCTGAGCCGAAGGCAGAGGCTTTAACCCACTGAGCCACCCAGGTGCCCCTTCAGGCATGGTTTAAAATGTGAGAAGGAGACTTCGAAGCAGGATTGGAGGTAGAGGTGCAATGCACTTGGCATTTCATAAAGGTTTAAGTAATTTGGAGAGTTCAAGGATATTATATACCACCCAAATGAGAACTTCTTAAGAGAACACTAGGATAGATGGAAAAATTAATCCACTAACAAAATACCTCATTCATCCTTTTCTCCTCCCGCGTTGTTCTTTTCTTGGCAGTCCCCCCCTTTGGTTTTGCTTCATAATGACTTTACTATTCCAAATAGTAAAGGGCTCATCTTTCTGGGCTCATCCTTTGTTACTATTAGCTTTCATTTTTTTAAAAAAAAATTATTTTAGCAACATAGACCTAGATAATTATGCCTACCTAGTTATTCAACCTCTTTATATTTTTTAGAAATAGTCATTGAATCTAAACTATTCTTTGGCTTTCTGAAATTTCCCGTGCACTGTGTGGCCACAGGTATCAAAGCCTACCCACGCAGCAGAGGCATGAGATCTCGGGTTCTCCACATTTTCTCACCTGAATCGAATCTTCTACTTCTTCCCCTGCATGTTCTATCCTCCCCTCAACACGCAGGAGTAGGTTATGAGGGTCAGTGCCTGCAGGTGACATACGTTTGATGTGGGAATGTCACACAGACAGTAGTTACCACAGTGGTGCCTGGGTGACTGATATTCTATTCGGATTCCTTGATCGGAACTGGGGAGGGAAACTGGACCAAACACAGGGGTGTGTGCCCATAGGCATCTAGCCCGGTAAGAGGGACAGACATGGAACCACAGAATACAGTGTCATGTGCAGTGGGAGATGGTCAGAGGGAGTTCAGTTGGGGCACTGTCCCTCGGAAATGCATAGGACAGGGCTTCTCCACATCTGTATTGCTGACATTGTGCCTCAGTGAACCTTTTTTTGGGGGGGGAATTGCCTGTAGGAATATTCTGTAGGATGTTTAGGGAATTCCAGGCCACTGCCTTCTAGACACCGGTAGCATCCCCTCTCCCAAGTTGTAACCACCAAAAATGTCTCCAGACATTCCCACCTGTCCTGCACGGGGAAGATGTTTCCAGAATGAGAGGGGATGGAAATACAAGGACGGACATAGTATAGGCAGGTGCCCCAAAGACAGACTGGAGTACAGACCTGGACTCCGGGGCCTTTGGTATCCAGGTGACAGATGAAGCCAATGGTGAGAGCTCCATTACCAGGTGCAGGTGTACAAAGTTGAGGAATGAGCTCCAAGGAAAGATAACCCTGTGGGCCAAGAGCAGGGGTTGGCACCAGGGAGAGAGGGGGCAGAGGAGAACAGGACGATTGGATGGCAGGAGATGGTGTGGCCTAGAAACAGGCAAATAACCAGAGGCCAATGCCGTCAAACACAACACGTAGGTCAAGTTAAAAATGGACTGAAAAATACTGGGTTCAGGAGTTAGGACCCTCCGGGTGGTGGTGGGAAGTGCTTGGGAACAGAAACCAGGTGGAAGCCGCTGAGCATCGAACAGCAGGAGAATTTGGTGGCCTCTTCTGAGCAGCGTGACACATTTCATCACATTTGAGATACTATCGACACTAAGACACCTGTTACTCCACGTGTCACCAAGAGAAACAATGCTGGGATTACACTGTGACGGGATGCCTCCCATACTCTAGAGGGCTCCTTACAATGTCAGTGGTGTCACTGAGGTGGAGAAATGGACCCGCCACAGAGTGTGAAATGTGTATTTCCAAGGGAAAGGAGAGACAGGGGGTCAAGGAGAGGTGGAAAGTGGGATTTTTCTTGTGTTTGTTCCCCTCTCCTCTCCTCCGTCCCCCTCCTCTCCCTGCCCTTCCCTTCTCCTTCCTTCCTTCCTTCTTTCCTTCCTTCCTTCCCTCCATCCTTCTATTAATCATGCAAAAAGCCTGTATTCATCCTATAAGAGGAAAGAGGCACAACAAAGGGTGGTGGTTGATATTACAGTGAACAGAACAAGCTTCAAAAATGACTGGATCATGGGACAGACTCCTGTCCTCCTGGGAAATAGGGATGGGATGAAGATGAGGGCAGGTTTAGACAGATGTATGGAATGGAATTTATGGGGGGGGGCAAGACTGAAGTGGGAAATTATTTTGATCTTCTTAGTGAAACTAACTTCTAAAAGGTACTGATTTATTTGTTTATTTATTTATTTAACTTATTTATTTATTTTAGAGAGAGCATGGGGGAGGGGCAGAGGGAGAGGCAGAGAATCACACACAGCCTCGGGGCAAGGCTTGATCTCACCACCCTGTGATTCAGGACACTGAGATCATGATCTGAGCCAAAACCAGGAGTCAGAGGCTGACTGACAGCCTCCCAGGTGCTGCCACCCCCCAGGGCAGCTAACTTTCAAACTCCCCTTTGGCACGTATGGTGGGGGCCATGTAGGACACTGGGGAGGGGAGGAGGCACCTTGGATTCACTCAGAGCCCAGAGCTGCTCTGCTCTAGGGAAGCAGGAGAGGGGGGCAGGGAGGGGCCCCAGTCAATGGTGCACCGGGGTTAACAGGTTTTCATGTTACAGGACTACTCTAATAAAGCACCAGGCTGACTTCCCCACTCTTGCCTGGACTTGCTGCCTGCCAGAGCTCTGCAGGCTCCGCTCACACCACTGTGTCGTTTCCACTGTCCCCTCTGTTGAGCCTTCGCAGGCCCTGGTGGAGTGAGCAGTGGAAGCAGGCTGGACAGAGCACGAGCAGCGCAGGCCCCCTTAGCTGAGGGCCCTCCCCGGGGGACGGGACTGGGCCTGCTGCAGGTGTGCTGCGGGAGGGCAGTGCTCCTGGCCTGGCTTCACTCTTCCCTGTAGGGCTTCTAATTAGTATGTGTGCACAAGTTCCATCTAGAAGATTCCCCGGTCCCTCCAGTTAGAGGCAGCTAGAACGTTCACCTGTCCCTGCTTTGGAAAAAGGTCTAGCCTTGAAATGTGGGCCTCTGCTACTTCTTACCTACTAAGAAGTAGGTTTCACAGGCGTCACCTCCCTCCTAGCTCTGCATGCTCGGACCATCGAAATAAAGCCTCAGACGGGCGTTTGGTGACATTTAGGACCCAGAGCGTCACTCCTGGTGTTGTGCCAACGCCCTAAGGAGCTTGGAGAGCTCCGAAGGTGGAATTAGGCCTTCTCTGAGGGCAGCTGAAGGAGATGCAGGAAGAGAACCCAGGGGTCCACTCCTTCGTTCAGCTGATCTGCCAGGGGAGGCGAAGAGAAGGCTCACCGTCTGGGGAGCAGCCAGTGGCTTGGTGTGGATTGAATTCTGTGGGTCCGTGTTGTTTGTTCCGCTAGGGCTGTGAAGCCTCCCCTGCTCAGGGACACCACGTGACACGCCCCCCCCTTCCCGCCCCAGAAGCTGGGCTGTGGATCCTCTGAGCTGGAGCCCTCGGGGCTTATTCACTGAGCTCCCAGAGGAAAGGGACACAGCCAGCTGGCAGAGGATCACTGAAGAGCCAGGCCAAGGAATTCCATTGCTGTTTGGATGGAGGCAAACAGCTAACTACCTCCCTTCTCCTCCCTTGCCGAGGCGCAGAGATGGACGTGAGCCAGGGCTCTGGGGCAGAAGGGAAGGAACTGAGTTGCTTCTCTGACCACCAAGATAATAAGGGGTCTGTGGCCACGTCCCCAGGGAGTCAAGGCCAGAAATACCTGCGTTTTCTTTTGAGGGTGATTCTGACACCCCCACATGTTTACCCAAAATATACCCAGACACATGGCCCAGGTGCAACTTTTAATAGGCAGCAAGTGTGGTAGGCAAGGAAAATCACAACGGCTAACAGATGAATGGGGAAGTCCTGCGTCACAGCCCAAGGATCATCCATGAGCTCCTGAAAAAGAGACCACATCCCCCTGGACTTCTCTCGGGCTCTCTGGCCCACTGTCCGTCACAGATCCAGTGACAGCCAGTGCCCCCTCTCCCCCCGCTGATCTTCAGAAACTGGCTTCTCCATGAACCCAGGCCACTCTGGATGCCTCCCATTCGACCTACATCCTCCCAAAGATGAAGTCATGAGATGGCATGATAAATATTTCCCCTGAAGTTCACGCAAAGAACAAAACCCACAGTTCCCATGGAGGCTCCCTCCCCCTTCCTCTTGACCTTGGATAACCGTGTCCCTTGAGTGGAGGTAACAGGTAAACCCGTGCTGCTGGCTCACCCACCCCTGCCTCTGCTCCCTCTTGCATCTCCAAGGCAGTTGGGAGAAGAGAACAAGGTTCCGTTGACCTACAAGACAGAAGGTCAGGGAATAACCCTTCTGTGGGTCACCTTGAGCTCGACTATCTCCCCTCCCCGTGTAGCTCCAGACTATTGGGGGTCACTTCCCACTGTTCCGACTGGGCCTCTCACAGCTTCCAATATGGTGGTGATCCAGCTTGTTTGAAATGCATTGAAGCCATTGTAAATCAAGTGGATTTAGGATTCAGCCAAAAGGAAGGTTTTTGGAAATAAGCTGATTTTAATCCATCCTTGCCAGCCTGTGCCCTATAAAGAGTTCCAGCTTCATTCAGACCTAGGGTTTCCCTTCAAAGAAGGAACGTGAAGCGGGTGAAGGGAAGGGATGTTCTGGCCCCATCCCAGCTGGGGTTCTACAAGTTGGTTCTGGTCCTTTCCACCTGGCTGGTGGTGTTTACCCTGTCCCACAGGGTAAGACGTCATTTTCCACAAGTCTGCTCCCCCTCCCGAAGCCAGACGCTAAGGGTTCCCTAAGCCTCCCACACTCTGATGGACTATAAGTTCAGGTGTTCCCATGATCCCTCAGGTCAATCATTTTCTAGAACAATGTGCAAATATTGGTGTTCGTTTTACTACAAAGCGTGCAGCTCTACATCTGGCCAAATGAATGCAGGCAGAGGGCACAGCCTGGGAGGTTCTTGACCTTAGAGCTTCTCTGCCCCGCCTTGTGCGGCCAGAGTCTGTCACCTTCAGGACACATCAGTGCGTTCACCAACCACGAATCTCCCTGAATCTCAGTGCCTGGTGGTTTTATCAGGGCTCATTATGAAGGCATAATTGAGAAAATCACTGGCCATGTGACTGACCTCAGTCTCCAACAACCGCCCAAACAAAGGTCAGTTTGGCTCAAGATTGCAAACTAGTCTAATCACAGGGTTGGCTTGCCAGTGACCAGTCCCCATCCTGAAGCTATCTAGTGACCCACCTTGGTCACCTCATTAACAAAAACTCACCTGTGATCCAAGAACCTCATGGACAGCAAAGTTACTGCTCTCACTGGAGAAATGCTGAGGGGTTTTAAATCTCCCCCAATTCTTTACTGTACAACAGGGGGCTTCTCCTTGGAAACATCCAGAATGAAGAAAGAAGAGGTGAGAATAAGCTGTGCTTGGAGCGGAGGTTCCTGCTCCCTGGAGAGCAACTGTCCCCGGCTGCCTCAGGACAGAGTGCCAGCTCCATGTGCAGCTTAACCTCTGGGCCTCAATGTTCCCGTCTGCAAAAGGGGATCAATTATAGCGTCTCCCCCAGAGTGGCTGTGGCTTGAGATGGCGGACGTAGAATGCCTCTCACGTGTGCAGTCCCCAGCAAATGGTCCATGAAAGTCTTTATTGTTGCTGTGGCTTCTTTTTCCTCCCTGGACCACTGATTCCACACAACAGGCGCAGCCAAGGAGGCCCACAATGTGTAGGAAGACAGAGGGCTGCCGGGAGCCAGAGGCCCTTACAGGGGCGTGCATTCAGCCCCTCACCCGTCAGCCAGCGTGCCTATCTGTTCTTGACTCAGTGCCTACGGTAGGGTGTCTGCGCCAGTGGGCTCAGCAGGCCCACGGTCCCTTCCTGCAGACCTGAGACAGAAGAACCGAAAAGTCCAAAGGAACAGATACCAAAGCCGGTCTGTCCGAGGTATAATAGGTTCCCAATGAACAGTGATGCTAGGATGTAGACTTCTTAGCTCTGAAAGAGCAAAAGAGTGCAATGATTTTTTAAAAAGACATTTTATTATGTATATACACCTGCAAAAGTATCCCACAATCCAGAGGCACGCTGCTACAGCCTCTGCTCCCCACAGGGTGCCACCGGAAAGCTCCCCCCTCCCCAGGGTGCCCCCTACAACTTCCCCAATATTCCCTCCAAGGATCCCCCCACAGCTCTCCCTCCCCCCAGGGCACTGCCCCATGAGTCCCCCACCATGGCTCCCCATCCCCGGCTCCCCCTTCTCCCCTAAGGTGTCTCCCCAAGACTCCCCCCTTTCCCCCAGGGCTCTACCCCACAGCTTCACCCACACTTCCTCCCTCCCCCCAGGACACCCCCACCCAGGGCTCTCCCTAGGGCTCCCCTGTCCCTGACCCAGGGTTCTGCCAGGGCTCTGCCCTGCTGCCCCCCCCCCACCCTCCCCACGGCTCTCCCCCCACAACACTTACATGGGATCCATGTATCCTTCTCCTGCTCTGAGGCTGGGCTCAGAGACCATCCCTGAAGCCACACAGACCCCTTGTTCCAAGCTCACCTTAGTTATTTCACTGCTTGGAAAGCCAAGGATCATTTTTTAAGGATTATTGTATCACACATTTTGTTCTTTGGATGCTTCAGGTATTTAGATTTTGACATAAATGGTTTTCTATAGAACTTTGGAACATATGGGGTGCCTGCCTGGGTGGCTCAGTCAGTTAAGCATCTGCCTTCAGCTCAGGTCATGATCCCAGGGTCCCGAGATTGAGCCCTGCATTGGGCTCCTTGCTCCATGGGGAGCCTGCTTCTCCCTCTCCCTCTCCCTGCTACTCCACCTGCTCTCTCTCTCTCTGTGTCAAATAAACAAACAAAAATTCTAAAAAAAAAAAAACAAAACCCAAAAGAAACAAAAAACTCCAGAATATGACTCAGTGGTAAGTCTGGTGACCAGAAACAGTTCAAAGCAAAGACAGCCACTCCTAATATTTCGATGTGCTTACTCCAGTTTTTGTGGTGATGAATTTTTTTTCAAATAAAACTTACTTTCATATATAAATGAATACATACTCCTTGCAGGAAATAGGAGAAAAAAAAAACAGAACCAAAAAAAGGTCACCTGTCATTCAACCACCCAGAAATAACTGCTGTTAGCATTTTGTGATCTAGTTCTGGGGCACTGACACGTAACCTTTAATGGTGAGCATTTTCCCATGTCCTTCGAAGTTCTTGACTATTTTTTAAAGGTAGGCTCTATACCCAGCATGGGGCCCAGCACAGGGCTTGAACTAAAGACCTTGAGATCAAGACCTGAGCTGAGATCAAGAGTCAGATGACCTCCCCTTTCCAAGTTCTTTATTTTATTTTATTTTTTAAAATATTTTATTTATTTATTTGACAGACAGAGATCACAGGTAGGCAGAGAGGCAGGCAGAGAGAGAGGAAGGGAAGCAGGCTCCCCTCTGAGCAGAGAGCCCGACTTGGGGCTTGATCCCGGGACCCTGGGATCATGACCCGAGCTGAAGGCAGAGGCTTTAACCCACTGAGCCACCCAGGTGCCCCCCTTCAAAGTTCTTTAAACAAACAAACACAGACAGACAGACAGACAGACAGGTGGCTGTGGGGGAGGAGATGGAAAGACCACTGATCGAGGATCAGGAGATCAGACCACTCACCCACGGCCATGCTCCTTCTTTCCCCAAGTTGGTGTATCTGCGACATGGGGATGATTTTCACACACAGGGTAAGTGAGATACAGAGGAGGAGGGAGCGCCTGCTGGCTCTGGGGAGAACGGGTGATGACAGATCTAAGTCACGAGCGAAGTGCATGTGTGGAAGGTGGGGTCAAAAGAGCAGAGGCTCAGGGACCCCTCACGCTCACCAGCCTGCTGCTGCCAAAAAGTCCCCAAGATTGCAGGAAGCCGACGGGGACAGGTCAGACGATGAAGGAGCATAAGCCATAGGTCTTCGAAGACAAGATGGACAATCCAGGCCTTTCACTCTTGGCCCAGATCCTGGAGCAGGCAAGCGCCCCGGAAGCTGCGAACCCGGCTTCCTGAGCACCGCTGCCTGCAGCAGACCTCACACACACGTGCCAGGTCTGCAGGTGGCTGTCAGATGGCTGGAGGTGACCAAGGGCTGCGGGGCTCCCAGGAGTCGGCAGGTTCTTCCCTGTTCCAAGAGCAGCTCAACGGCTAACCCCTGGGAGGGGTGGGGCACTTCTCTTCATGGCCAAGGTCTCGAGGGTGCTCTCTGCATCTCTGTTCTTCCTCGTGGGTTGCCTTTTCCCTCTACCTGGCAGGGCGGGGCACTGGGGGCTGCCAGCGGGGACGCCAGGATCCTTCGATCCCTGGTCACGGCATGCTGGGGCCTCCAACCCTGGCAGGGTGCTGGAGCAGCCCAGACTTTGCAGGCAGGAGTGGCGCGTGTGGGGCTGCTGGTGGCATCGAGGGGGGAGTCCTGAGGGCAAGCGTCGCCTCTCAGAGAAACTGGAGCTCAGCTTGAGTGTGACCGTCAGCGCTCTCTCTCTCTCCCCCTCCTTTTCTGCTGCCCTTCGCCATCCTTCTCTTCATACCTCTTCCGTAACAGACTGGCTCTTCGTGGTGTGGCAGGTGGCAGCCTGCGTCCCCTGGGGTTTTAGTTCAGAGTGACTGTCACCTGAGGAGACTGATTTTTTTTTCTCGGTCCTGGCTCCAATGTTCCTGGGACGGGTGTAGGGATGGCTCAGCCAGGTTAGATGCTGTGCTCGCCTTAGCCAAGGATCAGAGGCTGGAGAGCCCCTCTGTGCATGGCTGGGGGGGCAGGGGGCTCTCTAGGGGCTGCACGCTCACATCAGGCCACAGCTTAGAAGTGGAGGGGAGATGGGATCCCTCTGAAAGAGAGTGCTCTCTGGAAATGAGAAGAAACACCTTGAACGCCAGCTGCTTCCCTCAAGCTCCAACGGAACCCGATCCCAAGGATCTGGCTTCATTTGGGAGCGGTTGTCAAGACAGCCCCTGTCTGATCCTTCTTAATACGTTTTCATCCTTCATTCTCCATAGTTTTCTTGCCTCCCATTACACGGTCCTGAAATACGGTGTTTACTTAGAAAACTCACCAAGCCACTGGGGTCCAGCTGCATTGCTTGGTGCTTTCGCAGTAACTGAAGCTGAGTCCTCAATTTCGGGGTCCAGTGAAATAGGGTAATAGCTACTATATCCACAGAGCCGGCCACAGACCCGGCCACAGATCCAACCACGTGACCGGGTTGTATTTTGCCGCAGAGAGAAGAAAGCTACCTGCCTGTGACCACTCAGCAGCCCTCAAATGGCACATGCCAGAATCTGGATTCAACCCTGTCCTGATGCTTCCTGTTTAGGGACTCAAGACATGGTCACAGGGGGTCACCCCTGCTGAGCTTAGGGCAGGCAGTGTGCTCATCTACACAGAGATGGTCATTTATGGTCCCTGTCCCACTGATGTTAGTTGGATGAGCAGGGGCCAGTTGACAGGGCTGTGCCTCAGTGTCCCCGTTTGTGAAACAAGATGACAGGACATAGGTTACTGCCTCAGTGAGAAAGAGATGAGCTAACTCTTGGACAGTGTGGGGGGGTGGGGGGTGGGCACAAGGCAAACAGCAGGAGTTCATAGTTGAGGCTCCAGAGAGGGGGTCCACGGACACGAGTGAAATGTTGGGACCAGGAAGTGTCCTTTCAGGGGGATGACAGGGTAGCAGAGGAAGGCATAGGAGACGGCATGAGATGGGAACGGGGGGGGGGGGGGGGGGGGGGGGGGGGGGGAGACTAGATTGGCTGGAGAAAGGGGTGGGCCAAACGGGTTGATAGGAGCAAAGACTCAGGCTAAGTTTACCAGGTCCTGATACTCAATGATGGAATCTGGGCTTGGCCATGAGGACCAGAACCTGGGGGGTGGGTGACAGCAGGTAAGCTGGGGGGCTGAGGGGCTGTGCTTTTGGAGAACATTCTAGACTGAGAGCAAGAAGGTCAGGGCGAGTCAGCGATGTCCTGTGGGGAGGGAAGTCCCATACACTACAAGAACAGGCCTGGCCTTACACAGTTTAGGGTCCAAAGGCAGGACCTAAGTCTGTGTCCTCATGCCTATGAAAAGAAGACTAGGTGTATTTTCAGAGCACCCAGCCAGCAGACCCAGCTTCCCACTGCCACTTCCTTCCCTCCCTACACACTCCCCTCAGCACAGGTTTGGAGATCTTGGAGAGGAGCTGGCTCAGGGCATTTAATAGTGGTCTCAGAGGGCAGAACTGAACTTTGCAGGCCTCCTCCCGTGCTGTACTGCCACCCTGTGGTGGAGGCCGGAATTACACCCACTCCCTTCCCCCCCACTTCAGAGCCATCCCAGACCAGTCCACATCTGACCTCTGGGCTGATGGAGAAACAACTGGTGGACCCAGCACATGGAACTGTTTCCCTTTTAGAAGTGTAATGTAGGGATGGAATATTAGGTCAAAAATGGTATCCTGGGAGATCAATTCAAATGTGCTTGGGATTCTGAATTTATTTGGAGAAACATCTCTGCTGCTACTGCTGACTTCCCTTCATCTGAACCCTTTGCCTGACACTGTCTTCGTTTCCTACTGAACATAAACAGGAAGGAGTCCTTGGGCTGCCTGGGACGGAGAGGCGGTTGTGTGCTGGCACTAGCTCCCCACCATACTGCCTGGACAGTGACATCCAGCTCCGTGAACCAGGAGAGCCCCCAGGCTCCCCGCATCCCTGGAGTGAGCGGATGTGGCGTTCCCTAGAGTTCTTGTCTACCTCCAGTTTCCTTTCTCTTTGTAAAGCTGTGCCTCCTTTTCTTTTGGAAGGCACACACAGGATGCCTTCTGTCAACCCCCCTTCCTTTAACCCCAACTCCTTCCTGCCCCTCGCTTCCATCCACCTCCGTGAGACAGGGGTGAGGCCAGGTGTTCAGAGCCACAAGTTACAACAGGATGAGGATGAACTTGAATTCTGTGTCCCGGAGGAACCGTGGCTCTGTCGAACCGTGGCTCTGTCCGGGTTATTCAGTCTTAAGTGAGCCTGATTCCTCCTCTGTAAAATGGGAGCAATCTCCACCTAGTAGAAAGGTTGTAAGGATCACATGAGGCATTTGCTCTTTATTCCACTCACCCCAGGCCACCCAGCAAGGTCCTTTTCCCCCTTACTAGCTTGACCTTGAAACTTCATTGGGTTGTGATCCTTATGTGCAAGTCAGGACAATCTTCTCCAACATGGTTATATGTAACATCTGTCCAACCAGAAGGATGCAAATCCACCCTCCAAAAGGGAAGGGCCAAGTCATGGTGATGACCATGTGGCCCCCCAGGAAGCCCAGGGACAGGGAAACTCGCAGACTTGAAGGGCAGAAGGTAAAAGAGATTAAGGCAAGTGCCCAAGTCTCCAAACTGGTCTGGACAGAGAGCTCGGCCAGCTCAAGGGCAGAGCTCACACATCTGCGGGTGCATGGGCTGCCTCCTGGAGGAAAGCAGGGCAGGCCAGAGGGTTATGGGACTCAGAAGCTGGGTGTGCAGGGGGAGTGGGATCCCTGCATTCGAGGAAGTGGGATTTTCTGGCGGTCCAGCAGGGGTCCAGGAAAGGAGGGGAGAGTGAGCACAGGGTCATGGGCAGTCTGGGTGAAATAGAGGCTGCCAGACACAGGGCGGTGGGGATGGGAGCTAGCACAGGGAACTGGGGGAGGAGAGGAGGACATCAGGTGCCAATGTCCAAGACGGCAGGGAATCGGAGCTCCTGTGAGGGGCATCTCCGTTCATAGTTCATCTCGGATGGCCTCCATGCATTTCTTCAAACAGAAATTATGTACTTGTGGGCGGAAGGAAGGAGAAAGACAAAAGAAATGCAATGGTGTCCCAGAGGGGGGCTAAGTGCCCTCGGGGACAGAGGCCAGGCGTCCCTTTCCCATTGACAGCTAACGACCTGCTATTCTTTGATTATATACCCTCTAGCAATAGTCCCGCAGTCAAGGCCACCTTTTTCTGCCACTGAGAATGGCTCAGACTGCAGGTTGCGGGCGTTTTTGTCACGAAGTTCAGCTTCATCACTTGATGAAGTCCCATGGAGAGAGGCGAGGCTTGCTTCCCCTGCTCTCTCCAGGAGAAGTGCTTGGAGACGGTGACGCTGGGAGCCCAGTGAGAAACGGCGGTCACACACTGCCCCCTGGTGACCGCGGTGGTCGTTGCACCGTAGCTGCCGGCCACCTCCCCAACCTGACTCCTGGTATTTTGCGTTTCCTAGAAGTGATCTCCCCCAACAGTCAAAGGCGAGGACCAGCTGGGGTGCTTGCCAACCTGTTTGCACAGGTGTAAGTCCAACAACCCCGCCGAGGGGGGAAGAATCCCATAAAAAGTGTGGAAGTGGGGTCCGCATGTCCCCTTCTGGGCAGCCCACCTGGGAGAGGGTTTGTGTCATGGTTAAAAGGCAGGCACTTTGCAGACCCACTGGGATTCAAATCTGGAGCTGCCGCTAGTAGCTGGGTGACCTAGAGAATGAACAAGTCACTTAATCTGGCTACTCCTTCTTTATTCAGTCAGCTGAGTTCTGAGCTCAGGTGCCACTATGCTAGGAAGTCCGAGTTAGCAAAGAAATGGATGCTAACCTTGAGAAGGTTATATAACAAGAGGTCCAGCGCTTAGCCCTCAGGAGATGATTCTCAACGATGCTCTGTAGTTTCAGGGAAGGGCATCTTGGGGACACCGTATGTGAGGACTGGGGACTGTGGTAACTGAACGTTACTGAGATAATATGAATGAAGCATTTAGTGTGGTGTCTGATGGACAAGAAGTAAGCTCCAAAGGGATCTTACCAAGGGAGGAGACAGCAGGAGGTGTGGGGACAGGGTGGGCGCAGTAGTCCTTGGGATGGATTGTCTAGACCGGCATGGTTCAACAGAAATAGACTGAACTACAAAGGCAAGCCACAAACTCAGGTTTCAATTTTCAAGTTAGCCTCATGTGGAAAGTTTTTAAAAAGTGAAATTAATTTCACAATAGTTTCATGTAACCCTATATATCCAAAATACTGTCAATTCAGCACGCACTCAATGTCAGAAGTCATGAATGAGAGCTTTCACATGTTTTGTTCACACCAGCCCCGCACGGTCCAGTGTCTACACATTTGCTGTACAGCTGGTTTGGACTCGCCCCATTTCAGATGGTTGATGGCCCTGTGGCTGGTGCCTTCTGTGTTGGACCCCACAGCTCTAGAATGCATTGCCCTAGGGCATGGGAGGAGACAAGACACTGCCTTGGCTCCTAGCCCTGTCATTGTGCTGAAGCTGCTGCAACCTCTTTGACTCCAGGAGACACGAATTCAGTGCTTGTCAAAGGCTGGCTCAAAATCATCCACAAGGAATCTTCTGGGCTACTGTGTAAGCAAAAAAACCAGATTCCTGGGTCCTGTCCCATCTGAATTTCCAGCAGCTGGAAATGTGCAATTTCAATAGGCTTCTCAAGTGATTTGGATGCATTCTTCCCTCTCCTTGCCCATGCAGAAAATGTTTTGCTCTGGAGTATAAGATAATATATGTTCCTTCTCTCATGCTTCTCCTTTTGTGTCTGGAACAGTGGTGGACTATTAGAATTATGGAGGGGGTCATGACTTGGCTGCCAGTTTCCCCGCTCTTCTTAAATACCCTCCACCTGGAGTTTAGACTTGCCTGTGTTCAATCACTTCCCTTCACTCGTGCCTGCCCTTAGACTTGGTGGAGGCGCACATAGTAAATTTTACAAAGTACCTGAGGAGGCAAAGCTTGTGTCCACCAATGTCCCAGTTCTGTGCCCCCAGAATGGTCCCTCATTCTGCTCTGATTCTCCTACCTCTAGGAGACAGAGGGGGGCAATTTTTACTTGCCTAGTCCCCTTTCTGGTTTCTCTCTCTTCTCTCCCCTTCATTGAACTTCCTGCCATAAACATTTCTGGGTATGGAGGCAGAAGAGAAGGAGATGGGATAGTACTATTAAGGCAAAGTTGATAAAAATACAAATATTTCATATTTTAAAACAATAGCTTTGCATTCAGGGTGTTATGTGTCTTTGATATTATATACTAAGCTATTTACTCTGCAAAGACCCTAAGTCTTCCTACACCCTGAGAGATAGCTATTCTGTTCCATTTTACAGATGAGGAAATTAAAATTCAGAGAGGTTTAGTAACATGTTTAAAATTACACAGTGAAGACACTTAACTTGGCACACCTGGATGACTCAGCTGGGTAAACATCCGACTCTTAATTTCAGCTCAGGTCACGATCTCAGGGTCATGAGATCGAGCCCCACACCAGGCTCTGTGCTTGTTGGGGTGTCTGCTTGAGATTCTCTCTCTCTCCCTCAACCCCATCCCCTGCTCTCCCTCTCTCAAATAAATAAATACATCTTAAAAAAAAAAAAAGATTACACAGAAAGCAAGTAGAGACAGCATTAGTGTCCATGAAGATAGGAGAGAAAACAGCCATGAGCTGTTGTCATGTACAGATGTCCTACTCTGTCCCCCTTTGAAGTCACATGTGACTTACCATATATCTTTCCCTTTCTCTGAACTCCAGCTTCTTTCCTTGACTATGTGATAGTTGTCCTAACTGGACTTGACAATCTCTTTTTTTTTGAATATTCATTTTTAGATTACTTTTCTGGGAAAACAGACCAAGATCTTGAGCTTTTCATATGAAATATGTGTGATGTGTATATATGTACGGTGTATAGATGTATGGTGGGGAGCACTCCTGAACAAAGCCTGGAAAGGATGAAGGAGAGGATGAACTGCAGCACAGTTTCAACAGGAGGCACTGGTTCAGCCCCCAGAACTGCCCAACGGAGGTGAGAGATCCAAGCCTATGTGTCCTCACAAAGGCTGGTCATCGGATG
Organism: Taxidea taxus jeffersonii; assembly: GCA_003697995.1. Classification (NCBI taxonomy): domain Eukaryota; kingdom Metazoa; phylum Chordata; class Mammalia; order Carnivora; family Mustelidae; genus Taxidea; species Taxidea taxus. The sequence continues at coordinate 81,181 of ML110837.1, forward strand.
CAGGCTATGCCCAAGGAGAGGTCAGTTTCCTTTGGTTGAGAGCAATTCAGGAAAGGGACTCATCTGGGATCATCACTACTGCCCCCTGCTGCTCACACACTCCCAGCAGCTGAGGGAATGGGTGCCTGCAACCAGAAGAAGGGTCCTGGCTGTACCCCACCACACCTCCTCCTGTCTTTACCCTGTGCTGTTCAGATTCATTCACTCCATCTAGTGAGTTACCTTGACATCGAACCAGATAATCCAGCGCTGGGGCTGGTCCCCTTTCCTGAGGAAGCTTACAGGAAGAAAGCCAGCAGAAGGAACTATATCCACCATCACAACAGCCGTCAGCTATAAGATATACTCACCATCTCCTTCCTCTATTACTTACTCTTCTTTTTCTAGTTGCCTCTCCTCCGTTGTTAGCACCTCCACGGGTGGCTTTTCATTTGTCACCTCTGTCCCTGAGGGATTGGAGCCGTAGTACATGACATTCTCAATTCACGGCTGCTACACTTGTCTATTTCTTGTCAAATTTGGGCTGGAGAATTCCAAGAGATGGTTTGCTGGGTCACGCGAAGGCCACATCTCTTTCTTGCCCTCGTCATGTGACAGCAGCTCTCCCAAAGATCAGGGTCAATGATACCTGCAAGTCTGGTGATTCCTTCCTCAATTGCTGGACCCCTAACACAAAGACCCTCAAAGTTACCAGGCTTCAGACATAGCTTCAAGTTTAATGGGGCTCTTGCAATGTTCCTCAGGATTCCCCCTCTGGGAATCAGGACCTCTCCTTCTACTGACCCTGGGATTTCAGGAAGAACAGATTTCCCAAGTAGATCTGTGGAAATAATGATAAGCAAGATCAGGCCTATTTCAACCTCTTGGTTCTTGGACTCTGTATTCTGCTTATCAGGGTCAAAACATCATGTATGACTTAGGACTATACTAAATCTGGAGGATGGCATCCCGTTCTCATGGAGCTTCATCTCCAAGATGGCACTGCAACAGGTCTTCCTGTTGCTCTGTCAGGCTGGGAGCTTCTGGTGGTGTGATTTGTCAAGGAACCAGTGAATTCCATGGGCATGTGACTTCCTGACACAGCTGCTTTGTCACCCCTCCTCCATCTAAAGTGGGTAAGTGGAATCCCATCTAGGTGGATCAAATACTCCACAAATCTTTGGATAATGGTGCTGGCAGAAAGCCTGCAGGTAAGAAAAAAAAAAAAAAAAGCTTGTACCCAGAATATTTTTTTCAGTCAAGGTGAATCTCTACCCCTTCAAGTGTAGGTGGAAATGGCCCAATGTAACTGACTTGTCACCAAGTAGACATTTGGTCACCCTAAGAAATGGCACCGTATGCTTTGGCTCAGCATTGGTATCCATGGCTGGTAAATCAAAACTCATGCAGGAACAGTAGCTAGTTAGCTAGTTGGCAGTACTGGTGAGTGGGAACCTAGCTGTGGGACCCGTGCACAGCCTCCTTCTCTGCTGCCAGAATATACCAGTCATGTGCCTATTGCACCAGATCTGAGGTGGCCAGTACCAGAGGTTGGCTCTTGTCAATTCCGAGGATCATTCTTTCTACTTCGTTGTTTACTGGCTCTTCTGTGGTGGTTGCTCCCAGGTGGGCGTTGACATGTGCTACAGAATCCTCACGTGTTGTACCCATGCTACAGGCTTACCCACATGCCTCTTCCATAGACCTTCTTATTCCTGATCTTCCAAGGTTTTTCTGTCCAGGGCCATGACCCATGGCCAAGACTTTCACTACTGCTCAAAAGTCCATACGTATTCTCACCACGGGTTGCATTTCTTTTCACACAGCATGAATAACCACATGTGCCACCCGAGCTCTGCCCACGAGGAAGATTTAACCTTGTCACTGACTTTCTGAACCACCACCTAAGTTGGGTGTATCTTAGGACAATCCATTCCAGTTGGCACCCATGTACTCAGCCAACTCATCAGTGAACCAAATCCAGCCTGTTTCCTCCTCTGTTCAGTCAGTCAAGAGCTGAGGAGGAGACTTCAGTACAACAGTGGTGGCTGGCATGATGGTCCGGGCCATATACTCACGCATTATCTTTGTGCCCTCCATTCCTGTTTGTACTGGTCTTTGATGCACCACATCTACCTTCAAATTGGAACCAGATGGGTCTAACAGAATCCAGCTCATGATGGGCAGTTCTGGCTCCATGGTTGGTCCCTCAATGTCCTATGGTCCAATCCACTGTGAAATCTCAGCAATAGGAACTATTGTTCTTAAGATGGCCTTGCTCCAGAACCTTAGGGATGTCCACAGCAATGGTCCTCTCTGGGCTTGCCAGAAACTTTACACGATGTCTTTCCCACCAGAGATCTTGATAAAACCATTGGGCCTTTGATGTCACATGGCCCGTGTGGACAGACTATCTACACAGCAGCCTGGGTCTGTTACAGAGTCCTGATCAGCTCTTGGCCCCACTCAGAGAACGATGTGATGCTCTGTAGAACAGTTACATATATGAACCGAAAATGACCTCTGCTTGTGAGCTCCTGGATTATTTGCTTTTCAAAGCAAGCTGAGACCGATCAGCTCACAACCCCACTGGTATCCAACACAAATTTTTACATATCTAACTGTATTAAACATAACTCAAATAATTCTAGGCATGTAGAGCCTGCCTGTTTCTCACTGCCTGCCAAATTACATCCAATATCTGATGGCACGGATAAGCCCCAGGCTTGTAAAAACCCTAAGCTGGGGTATTCTCTGAACATGGCTGACCCAGAGACTCCCCGCTGTATTGCCAGGCAACATCAGCTAGACTCACAAATCTCTCCCCCTGGAGTTCCTTCCGCCCACAGAACATGGTCGGCTGGTATTTTCTGACCTTATATAGTTTATCTACTCTCTCATAAGCTCACTTCTTGGGGCATCATGATCCCCTTCTCCACCATGTGACACAGAAGGTTCTGGCATCTCTGCTCTAGTTAGCTTGTCCAAGCTCCCAAGAGCTAAACCAGCAGCATGTCAGCACCATCTGCTGGAGCCTTGGCCCCACATTAAATTTTATATCACAGGAGAGGGCTTTCAGGTGCACGAGCTCTTCTTCTCCCCTCTTCCTCCCCAGGATCCAGATCCATATGTCCCCCACTTCCTCCTCTAGTCCACACTGGTTAGATCCTACAGCTTCTTTGGGGCTGGTCCCGTTATCCATCCCTGTATAACGAACTATTCCTAATATGGCGGAACGAACCAACAGTCTTCCACTATTACAATCTCTTCACAGTTCTAGGGGGTGTCTTAGCTTAGCTGAGCAGTTCTTACTCTGTGCTTAGAGACAGACACTGGCTGGGCTGAAGTCATCAGGTCCTACGCTATCCCATTTATAGGATTTGACAGAATCAGAAAATAATGAGGAAAAGAAAATGAGTTAGTGGTTGCTTAGAGCTGAGGGGGAGTGGGGGCACTGGGGGTGATAGGTAGGGGTGTAGTGGTCCTTTTCGAGGTGAGGAAAATGTTCTTTTTTTACAAGCAGGCAGGCAGAGAGGCAGGCAGAGGGAGAAGGGGAAGCAGGCTCCCTGCTGAGCAGAGAGCCCGATGTGGGGCTTAATCCCAGGATGCTGAGATCATCACCTGAGCGGAAGGCAGAGGCTTAACCCA
>RCUC01165220.1:0-130665 GCA_003697995.1 Taxidea taxus jeffersonii
GTAAAAAAAACAAAAAAACAAAAAAACTAAACAAAAAAAAAATGAACACCTATACAACCCACTCTGGAAAGGAATTCCTAAGAACTCAAGGTTCGATATTAGCCAGGAGTACTCACAGACTCAGAACCTAGTAAACTTCACAGTATGATTTATCACAATGAAAGGGTACAAAGCAAAATCAGTAAAGGGAAAAGGCACAAGGAAACCAGGTTCAAGCTTCCAAGAGTCCTCTCCTGGGGGAGTCACATGAGATGTGTTTAATTCTTCCAGCAAAGAGATAACACGTGTTGTTGCCTATCATGAAATATTGCCTATCAGGAGAGCTCATTAGATACTCAGAGCCCAGGGTTTTTACTGGAGGCTGGACACATAGGCTCTACGGCTTGTGAAAGAAAAGCAGGTGTTTGGTATAAATCACATTGTTTGCAGTTGGGCACAGTGAGCCACTCTTATCAGGCAATGGTGGGAACTCTCCCAAGATGAAATCCAAGCTCCCAGATACCAGCCAAGGTCTAAACTTGCAAGCAGATTTGTCTAAGGATAGTAGCCTCAGACCTGCTGTTAATGTATCCTGTCACCCACTTCCTGTCCCTATCCCAAAACCTGTCACATTTCATCCCAAACACTCCCCCCTTTCATTCATCAAGTAACTATCACATTAAATGTGTATTTATTCTCTTGCTTTTTTGTACAGATTTGTTAAATATGTACACATATCTATACAATTTGTTTTTTTTTGAAGTTTTGAACTTCATAAAAATGCAATAATATACTTTTCAAGTTTTCATTAATATAATGCTTGTGCATCTCATCCATGTTGATACTAGTGTATCTAGTGTATGTATGTGTGTATACTTTGTTTAAACTTTATTATATGAATGATTCTGTGTGTTTCTGTATATATACATATATATACATACATATATACATACATTTGTTGAAGGTAGAATATAATTTTCAACTTGATAAAGTATTATTTTAAAATTTGTTTATTGATGTATTATTTATATTAATGGAAACTCAAATTCCCTTAATAAAGTAAAGAATGATTAAGTTATAAGGCAGAAGGTAATTTAAAGATGTTATTTTACTCAATTGAACATTGTATTTTATCCTCAACAAACATGAGTAGAGAATACATTAATTTCTTGGAAGGGATGAACATGAATGCAGATACACTTGTCTGTTCATGTGTCATAATTTTTAGTTACCATAGATTTATATTGTTTTAATATCTGATAATGTCAGTTCCCCTAATTAATAGTCTTACTTTTCCAAATTTCTTGGCTATTCTAACTCATCTAATTTCCTATTTGGAATTTAGAAACATGCTTCATAGTGGTAACCATCAAAGTCGCTTTTAGGGATTCTCATTAAATTTACATATTGCTTTGGAGTTGACGTCATTTTTTTCCCAGATGACTACTAAATTGTCCCAAATCATTTACTGAAAAGTTCATGGTTTTCCCAATGATTTGAGAAACAATCTTTCTCGTATGTGAAGTTCCCATATATTGCCCTATTCTTTTCTATATTTTGTTCATTAAAACGCCTACCACTGTTTTAATATTTTAGCCTTTGATAACATATTTTACTACATGGTATGGTTGGTTCCTCCTTTTTCTTTTATTTCAGGGATTTCCTGTCTATCATTCCTTGATTCTTTTCTCATATGAAACTTGAGAATCCACTTGCCTACTACCATACATATCCCTAGGTATTTGTATTGGTATCCTACTAATTTACAGATGAATTGGGGAGAACTGACATTTTTTTGAAGGTGAGTCTTCTGAGGAAAGATAGACAATAACCAAAATAAACAAGCTAGATATATGATACATTATTTGATGATAAGTGCTAAATAAAGCAGGGAAGGAGGCTAGAAGGTGGGGGTAGAGGTTGTTATTTTGAACAGAGAGACTCACTGATATTTTAGTATAGACCCCAACAAGCTAAAGAAGGGAGTCATGCTCCAGACACAGGGAGTGGCAAGTTCAAAGGCCCTCAAGGGTTGACCTTTGCTAGGAGCACAGATAGCTCATCCACAGTAACAGGAGAACATGCAGAGCCTCCAAGCCGAGATACAGTTTGATGGGCAGACGTGGCTGCCTGGTGCAGAAAGGCTCCTGTTTTCTTTGTGAAATAGAAGCTGGGTAGAGTGAGGATTTGGAAGGCAGTGTAAGAGGAGAAGGGGACCATGGTATTAAGGGCAGGAAGCCTAAGGGGCTATTCAAGAATAGTGACTGCAAATTCCAAGTGAGAACTGGCAGTGGGGTTGTGCATCTTTCCCTAAACACATTCAGCCATGTGGGTAGAGGCACAGTAAAAGCAAGAGTTGGACTTATTTGGGTTGTGACTTAACCAAGCGGGAACCACAAGGAAAGAGATGGAAAAAGTAATGGAGGATGACATACTCAGGGATGACGATGGTGACCTTGAAATTTCAGCTGGATATAGAGAGAAATGCGGACAGGAGTGGGCAGGTTGCACCTCTAACTTCCATAAAACATGCACAGGTCACTTCACTCTGTTAAGGATGAAATGTCTATATCTTGAGTATATCAAAAGAAGTAAAGGTAAAAGTATTAATAAAAAAATTAACTCACATAACGAGAAAGAAACACTTAACATTTTTTGTGAAATATATCCCTGGGTCTTTTAAACTGGAATATCAGAATTATTTTATAAAATTTATTATAAAATTAGCCTTCAAACTATCAAACAGCAAAGAAACCACTTAATTATTTTAATTAATTTAAAGAAACTAATTACTAGTATTCTTATAAACCCAAACATTTTATATCCTTAGACGTTATCATGAAGCCAAGAATTCTGCGATGGTTAAAGACTCTCTTATTAAATTTCAACATCAATCATAAAAGAAGTTCAGCCCTTGTAGCATTCAAATGATTCTTCGTAATCTGTGATGTTAAAGACAGGAATGGCATGAATAATTGAAATTCACAGAAAATGGAGAAAGTTTAGCTAACAGTTAAGATAATTGTTCCATCAGAAGCCCAAGCCTCTTCAGTTTTTGTTATCCCAGAATAGCAAATCTGATTAATTACCATTTTATATTCTCTTTCTTCCCATGCAAAGGATATAAGAAGTAAAATGGTAGGCTATAAGACATATCCTAGGCCTTGTTGAAATCAAAGCCATAATTTTTAGGGCACTGATTAGTTCTCTGGAAATAGCAAGTTGACTTTTTTTTTTTTTTTCATTTCTAACTTAATAAAACATCAAACCCATATTTCCTTTTAAAATCTCAAAGTTGAAAAGACTATAAGCCTATGTCAATGCTTAATTCCTATGTGAATTTTTTTAAAAGATTTTATTTATTCATTTGACAGACAGAGATCACAAGTAGGCAGAGAGGCAGACAGAGAGAGAGAGAGAGAGAGAGGAGGAAGCAGGCTCCCCGCTGAGCAGAGAGCCCGATGTGGGGCTCGATCCCAGGACCCTGGGATCATGACCTGAGCCGAAGGCAGAGGCTTTAACCCACTGAGCCACCCAGGTGCCCCTCCTATGTGAATTTTTGACAAGGGGTCATTTAGTTTTCTGTTTTGGGGATGTCAGTGATGAGGAAGTCCAACTTCTTACTCAATTTGTTCCAGCTCTGTTTGCCATTGAGTTGTATCTCGAACTGAGCCCTAATCTGTTTCTATATTATTTTCACCAGTTTATCTCAGTCCTGTAGCCCGGAGTCGCTCTGCATAGGTTTGGCTTCTCTTTCATGATATCATCTTTAAAGAAATTTTTTAAAACTGTCGTGTTTTTTCTCAACATAAACAACTACACTTTCCTCCATTTCTTTTAACATCTCACCAACCAAACCACTGTCTTCAGATCTCCTTCGAAGGATAATTTTCCTCCTAAATAGTGGCTCCCCAAACTGAACACAATACTACGAATAAGGACTTCCTGATACAAGGAGAACCAGACCTAAGAAGACCATTATTTTCCATCTACTTGGATGACTTAAAATTCCATTTGTTATTTTTAGCATCTATAATACATCACATTTGTGCTTGTAAGCTATGCTCCTGTGTGCTTCGTTTCTTTGACAAAGTCCTGGATGTTACCCTTGCCCATGTATTTTTTTAAATGATTTTATTTATTTATTTGAGGGGGGTGCAGACAGGGAGGGAGAAGAAGGTTCCCTGCTGATCCCAGGACCCCAAGACCATGACCTGAGCCACTCAGGTGCCCAACACTTGCCCATATTCAACTTTGTTTGTTTAGATTAAATGCATCATTCCAACCTACTACTACCTTTTTAAAAAGTCTGTCTCTGTCAAGTCTATTGGTCTTCTAGTTTTACCTCATTTGAAGAGGTGAAATTTGTCATTATACCAATTGCTGTAAAAACAGTCTGATTACTAAGGACTCTGTTCTTCACCTCCCCTAGCTCGAATCAAACGGCACTATTTCAGTCTTTTCTGATTACTCCATTGAATACAAATCCACCCACATTGCATCATCTTGTCTATAAAAGCATAATGCAATGCTGATACATTCCTTTGAAATGTTAATATTCCTTTCATGAATCATCTTTAAGTGATGGGACTCCATGGTGTTGTCACAACTCTAAGACTTCAGCTAAAGAGCACCCCTTTTGACTTAAATATAGCCCCACAAAATGCCTTGAAGGCCTCTGGTGCAAGATAATGGACCTAGCACATACATTTATTTGCCTCCTGTCCTTTCCAAGACTCAACTGATGTGATACTATGGAAATGTACTAATGATGAAATATAGCGTGCTCCCTCAAGCAAGAGAGAGAATCCTGAGCAGATACCTCACTGACTGTGGAGCTGGCAGGGGATGGGAAGCTGGATCCCATGACCTGGAGATCACGACCTGAGCCAAAACCAAGAGTTGGGTACTCAACCAACTGAGCCACCCTGGTGCCCCAGCTTATCATTCTTACGTAGCAGGAGGAAAAACCCATAGCAACTTCATGAAACAACCCATCACATCTTTTATTCTTAAATATAAAGAAACTATCAAGAATCAACAGAAGTATGAGAAAAAAAAAGGCAACATGAAAGAGCTAGACCAAGATACTACATTGTAGTATCTTGTAGATGTAGTATCTTGTAAATGTAGAAAAATTCTACATTTCTAATGAGCTCCCAGGTGAGGCCAGTACTGTTGGGTTATGCACACACTTTGAGTAGAAAAATCAGAAAAAACATAAGGAAAAAAGAGAATCTAAAATTACAAAACAAAAAATAGGAGAGAAAGACAATCAAGGAGAGCCAACGTATGCAAACTAACTGGAGTCTCAATAAGAGAAAATAGTGTCAAAGAAATAATAGAAGAAAACTTCTAGAATTGGAAAGGGGTTATTCAAGTCTTTGGATTAAAAGGGCTCACTGAGTGATGAGTAGGGTGAATTTTAAAAAGATCCACTCCTACGGGCTCCTGGGCGACTCAGTTGGATAGGCATCCAACTCTTGATCTCTGCCCAGGTCTTGATCTCAGGGTTGTGAGTTCAAGACTCGACTTGGACTCCATGCAGGGATGGAGCCTACTTTAAAAAAAAAAAAAAAAAAGACCCTCTCCTAGGTTCATTTCACACATAATTTCAGAACATTATAATAGAAATAAATATAAAGATCATAAAAACCTTTAGAGAATAATAATTAGAACTATAAAGAAACCTGGAAGACACAGCTGTAAAATTTGTCTTAGATGCATCGGATGCCAGCCGGCAATGCCTTTGACATTCTGAGCAAAACACTTGGGACTTGGGTTTTTTAGAGCCAGTTGCTCCTGATCATTCAAGTTAGGGCAAAATAATGATGTAACCAAGATATGGTAAATACTGAAGGTTGACTGATCCATTTCCATTCCCAATATCCTTCTTCCCTGCCTGCCTCTCCAATAGAGGCTGATGAACCCGAATACTTGTTTACAAGCTTTGTGCATCTAACAGGGGCCATGAGACATAGGTCTACAGAGCAAGAGGCAGGCAAAAGTCTGCAGAGGGTGTTGGGGAATTTTTGTCCAGTTTCCATGTATGGAAAATCAAAAATATGTTTGTTGGTTATCTAGCTATTTACATGAATTTATTAATCATGTTACTTACAGCATCTGTAATTCACTATTTTTTTAAAAGATTTTATTTTATTTATTTGACAGACAGAGATCACAAGTAGGCAGAGCAGCAGGCAGAGAGGAGGAAGCAGAAAGCCTGAGCAGAAAGCCTGATGTGGGGCTCGATCCTAGGACCTGGGATCATGACATGAGCAGAGGCTCTAACCCATTGAGCCACCCAGGTGCCCCTCTAATTCACTATTTTTAATATCATTTATCAACAAATTCAGTGACCATCTTTTAAAGGTTACTTTTTTCAACTTATCTATCTGATCCTTCTGGAATTCTACTAGTTGCTGTTTCTCTCTCTTAAGGCATTAGAAATTGTATCTTGGGGGGCGCCTGGGTGGCTCAGTGGGTTAAAGCCTCTGCCTTCTGCTCAGGTCATGATCTCAGGGTCCTGGGATCGAGCCCTACATCCAGCTCTCTGCTCAGCAGGGAGCCTGCTTCCCCCTCTCTCTCTGCCTGCCTCTCTGCCTACTTGGGATCTCTGTCTGTCAAATAAATAAATAAAATCTTAAAAAAAAAAAAAGAAATTGTATCTTGGTTACTTTATTAGTCTTAATGCTCCATTTTTCTTTAGAGTTGAAGGCAAAAAATATTATCGGTGTGGGAGTGCAGATGGCTATGTGCCAGAGGGCAAGGAGCTAGAGTTCTGAGGAAAATCAAAGTCTGGAAAAGCAAATAAATCTTCCTCCCTCCTATCTTCAGTCATGTAGTGAAGGTGTTTATTGTTTAAAATAATTATATTTGCCACATTGAATAAATCTCCTGGGTTTGTTTAATGAACATCAAATATGTATCTGCATCCACCCCTTTATCTGCAAACTTCTTGCATATTTTTTCTTATAGACAGTTTGTTGTACTTTGATTTTTATCTAGTTTTTAGAATTTTTTGTCTTTTTAATTTATTTACATTATTTAATGTAATATTATATTAGGACCTTATACCATCTTATTTTCCATATTTTCTATTATTTCTCTTTTCTGTTTTTACTGAATAGATCCAGAATTTGAGAGGAGACATCAGATTGAAAGATATGATATTCTATTTTTTAGGTGGCTGTCACTAAATTATTAAGATCAATACTTGTTTATTTTTCTCCATCAATTTCTTTTTTCTTAAGGATGTTTTTTCTTTTTTAATTCAAGTAACTACAAAAAGGAAACCAGATTGGAGGGGACAGGCTGGGACAAATAATGGCTACTTCTTCCCCAGCAGAACAGGGGGAGAAGGTGGTCCCTACACCCTCCATGGCCAGCACAGGCCCCCTTCCTCACTCTGCTACAGCATCCTAAGGGCAGAGCCCCACCTTCCCTGGGACTGGGGTAGTAGGTAACCTGGATTACCTTGCCTCAGGCATCTTGGAGGAGGGGAACCTAGGCAGAACAGGAGGAGACAATGAGGATGAACTTTGGAGCTGGTTACAGCAGCAGTGACAGATGTCTGAGAATAGAAATATGGAGTAAAACCAACACAACTGTAGTCTGTGAATGGAGAAAAGAAGGAACCAGACTCTTGGCCGGACCTCACCTGGATAAAGGCTGGACTGCATTTTCATTACTGCAACAGCTTCCAGGATGGGAGTTCATTTAGAGAGGGGAGTGGGCTCCAACTCCTCTTGCCTTCCTTCCTGTGCCCTCAAGGCGGCTGTCCAACCTAGAGCAAGGACTAGACAATGTGGGAAGGAAGACAAGTGTGTCAGAGCAGCCTCTGGTGAAGCACAGGTTAGTTGGAGGCATGTTGGGGCCCCGTCCCTCCCTATTGACCATACACCTGCCGCCGCCAATGCTGCGGAGTGAGTGGAACAGATCAGAATGAGATGGGGCCTGCGCCCCTTGTAAGGCTGAGAAGCCCCCACCCCCGCCCAGCAAGGCCTCTTAGTGGGAAGCCAGAGGGAAGAGTGAGGAAGCATAAGGGACCCCTAAACCCAGTCAGCTATGTCCTCACCAGGAGCAGGGGATGGAGAGGTGGGAGGTCAGCTTTGTCTGGGAGGGCAAGTGCGTGGGTAAGAGGGGTCGTTGGAAACTCAGACCAAAGGACAACGGCTCCGCATTCGGCTCAGCGCCCTGCAGCAACTGGGTGGCCATGGTGTGTGGTCAGCGGGGTGGGGTTCGGGGGGACAGTGGCCACGGGTGGAGCTGGAGCTGTGCAGTCCCAGAAGGAAACTGCTCCTTCGGTGAAGAAGCAGGCAACCCAGCAGTCACTGCTCCTCCTCTGAGGACTCCTTGCAAGATGCCCTCTTCCTCCTCCTCCAGTGTTTTGGGGGGTCTTTCCCTTGGTTTCCTCCCTGGAGCCGTGGTAGTTTTCCAGGTCCTGGCAGCACCTTGTTTTTGCTCCCCTTTGGTCTGCATGAGGTCTCTTTGGTGTTGGCACTACGCTGGGTTCCCCGCTCCCTACCACCCCTTTGGCGGGGGGGTGTAGGAACCTTCTGGAGCCGGCCCAGCCCGACTTCTCAGTACTTCGGAGGCCAAGGGCTGGCTGGACTTCAGCTCTGCTCCCTCATCCTCCCTTCTCTCCGGAGCAGGTAGAGGACCCATGGCTGGGATGCGGGCGCTGGGCGGGTGGTGGTCAGTAGCCGCACCCGCGCCCGAAATAGCCGGGCTCGGAGTCCCAGCTGGGGGACTCTGTCCATTTCTTGGACTTACCAACATCCGTCTTCCAGCAGACTTTCATCTCTTCTATCATTCTAGTTCCTCCCACGTCACGGCACCCCTGCCCTCGCTACTCTGATATTTACAGTTTATGTTCTCGATTATTATAGATGCACTTTTTCGTTCCTCTTTTAGACCATAGAATATGTCCCTAAGTCACTCCCATATATCCTGTTATTCTCCTTTTTTCCCCTTACTGAACTATTTCCTGCAAGAGTGCGTTCTGAGGGACCTTCTATATCCCATACATGCTTATAGAGCCAGGACAGTTTAGTTGAATGCAAAATTCTGTTTCAAATTGGCCTTCCAATACCTCCAAAATGTTTGCCATCATCCTTTCTATATCCAACGTTGCTTTTGAGAAGTTTCGTTATTAATCTGGTGCTTGTTCTTTTGTGGGTATTTTGCTCTTTTTCTGTGTGCTTTTATAATTTTCTCTCTTTGATGTTTAAAATAAACATGTCATCCCCTTTGACAGTTTAGAACCCTTCGGAGCTTAGATTTTTCAGCTTGAATTCCAGAAAATATCTCAGTTATTATTTCTTTATAATTAAAGAATTGTACTTCCTCCTCCTGGATCTCCTATTACTTGAACATTGACAATTTTATTTGATAATGTTTAAAATTTTTTCTAACGTATTCCTACCTGAAGTCTTCTAAAGATGGGACCAAGCCCTAGTTGGCTCAAGCCTTTCTGGTTTTAGTTCGGACACAGAAACTTTTTAGTGCTTGGTAAAACAGGATGGTTGGTCACTCGGCTTCCAGATAAGATGTGTCGAACCCATTTTTTGTGACTTAATGACACATATTGAGCTCCTTTTTTCAACTCTTGCATTTCATATACTTTTACTCTTTTATTTATACTGTTCTTCCTCACTTCTGTTCTCACTTCATGTTGCTAAAATCCTTTGCTCTTTCTCCGAGAGAGGCTTATTTTGAAATAGTAATCTCTATATTCCATGAATTCTACTTCAAGCCATAAGGTTTTCTTAAATTGCTGTTGTGTCTTCCTCTCCTATGTTTGGTGTAGTCCTGAGAACATCAGCTACTTTGGGAATGTGGTCCAGTGTAAGGAGCAGAAGCCCTAGTTTTGCTTCCTACTCATCTGGGTTAGTTAAAGATATAAGGGTGTGTGTGTGTGTGTGTGTCTGTGGGTGTGCATGTGTGTGACTATATCTCAGGATGCAGAGCCCCTGGGGGCATAGTCTATGCCTGAGCACCCCCTCCCCTCCTCTTCACCCTGAGCTAAGGCAAGCATGTCTTGAGTACCTTCCTTTGATCTCTGCCCAGGCACTGCTCTTTTCAGGAGTACTTCCCACCTGGATCAGAACCCTCTATACCAAACACACATGAGAGTACTAACTCATGGTTGGGGGGGAAGGAGGAAAGGAGCTCAAGGGCCACAGGTTGGTCAACACCATTTGAACTTTTCCCTGAACTCAACTGACTATCACTCCCATGTCTTCTTCCAACCTGGCCAGTGTGATGTTTCCATTCCTTCTTGCCTTGTGGAGTGAGGATATGGGCAGGAGAGTTCTAGGGCAATGTAGTGGAGAGAAGAGAGTTCAGGTCAAGTTCTCCCCCAGTTATTCTCTGAGCTCCACACTCCTGCTTGCAGCCTGTATCTGCCCTAAATTGTTGTTTCCTCTCAAACCGTATCCCAACTGCTTCCTGCCTCTCCAAGGGTTTCTCCAGTTTTTCAGACCAACACAATTCTTTCCTCCTTCCAAAGCATCTTATGGATTGGGCTGGGGAAAATGAACTAGTATGCCATTGTTCTCTGGCTCTGGAAGCTTGGCCTGTGCAGTGAGAGTCTCTCTATGGTCTAATATAGAAAATTTTATAAATTTTTTAAAAATTCATTTTAGATAGTTAACATATAATGCAATATTGGTTTCTGGAGTATAATTCAATGATTCCTCACTTACATACAACACCCAGTGTTTATCATACAAAGTGCCCTCCTTGATGCCCATCACCCATCTAGCCTACCCCCCACCCACATCCCTCTATCAACCCTCAGTTTGTTCTTATTATTAAGTTTTTTTTTTTTTTAAGTAGGCTCCATGCCCAGCATGGAGCCCAGTGAAGATCTTGAACGCACGACGCTGAGATCAAGACCTGAGCTTAGATCAAGAGTCAGATGCTTAACACACTGAGCTCCCCAGGCACCCCCATAAATACTTCAAAGATACTTAAAATTTGCTGTTATAGGATACTTGTTTTTTTTTCTTAATTCATCTGTAGGCCTTTTCCAGGTCTCCTTAATTACTGATTCCCTTGTTTATTTTTCATCCATCACATATCAGGGAGGAAGGCAGTTAAATTCTCCCAACACTACTGCGTGTGTTAGACTTTCCAGTATTTCTAACCATTTTGCTGTGCAGGTAGGTAGACACTGTGCCTGTCAGTTCAATGTTCTTTAGCAAAACTTCATGGAAGTTACAATTTATTATGAAATATAACTTTATTGGCATAAATTTTTTTTCTTCAAGTTGATTTTCATAATACATTAAATAAATAGTATAATTTGATAATATGTCAATTTAGGGAACAATTCTCACATTTGGATGCCCTGTTTTGAGAGCACCATATTCAATATTAATGTAGTGGGAACAGCTTTCTCTCTTCACTTGACTAATGTTTTTTCCATATCCTGTGACCTTTAATCATTTTCTGTCATTTCATCTTTGGTATTTATCAGTAAATAGCATACAGTTAAAACCCATCTTTCAGCCCAATATGACTTTTTTTTTTAACATGGGCATTTTACCCAAATACACTTATTAAAATAAGTGATTTACCATACCTTCTTTTTGTCATTCTCTTCCGTTCCCTGTAGCTTTGCATGCAAACTATACTTCCTCTTTTGTATCTTCTCTAATGTTTTGGGAGGCAGTAGGATATAGCTTGGATAATAATGAGCTCATGCTCTGGAATCAGGCAGATCTGGCTTCTAATTCCTGTTCTACAAATGATATGCTGCATTGACTTCATGTGTATCACATACACTAAGGTGTAGTTTCCTCATCTGTTAAATGGGATAACAATAGTTCCTAGTTAATAAAGCAATTATGGAGACTTTAAAAAAATGATGCCTGTCAAGTTACTTTGTCTGTTGCTTTGTAAACCATTAATGATCAATGTTTGGCAGTTATTATTGAAATATTACTGCATCATGTTTTGAAATTTAATAGTGCTGACCACTAATTTTTTCAAAGCTGTCTTTAGTCCAGACTTCTTGTAATAGCATCAACAGTGACACAAAATCTTTAATTACTCTCATTTTTGGTAAAGAGTTTTAGTATGTTATTCTATCTTCTTTCCCTTCCCTCCTTCCCTTTTTTTTTTTTTCTTTTTCTAACCAGGTCTTAAATGAATTCAGATACAATGTAAGTTAATTTTAAAATTATCTGATTTTATTTTGAGAGCAATCTTTAACATTTGCTTTGTTTTATAATTAATGTAAAGTCTGTATTTTTGTGTATTTTAACTTGTTTCAGTTCTTACCACTCATTACTGAACTCTTAAATCAGCCTCATCTGGGCATGAGGCAAAAAAACTGCGTTAAGCCTTTCTGAAGCAGGAGGGCAGGCATGGCTATAGGCTATGAAAAGAGGGATTTGGTACTTTGTGTGTTACATGTGCATTCTCTTTCACCCCAACTAATGAAGAGCAAAATCAGGAACATCCTTTTGCCTGCCCTGGGCTACTTTTATACCCTTACCATAGAAGAGGAGAGTTCACTGGCTACAGTGCTGATTTTATTTCTGATCTTTGGCAAAGGATTCCAAGTAATTTCAGTTATAGATCCTATAATTTCTTACCAGCCGAACCTGAAATCTTGGGGATAAAGTTCTTGAGGTCCAGCCTTATGTCCAGTGTAATGATCTCCATGGTCCTAGTATTGAAAAACTATTAATGTGCCACATGGACCCCCCACCCCATTTAATGAAAACTATGCCCCCCAACCTATAAACTAGGTATTAGAAAATCCAGTACAAGTCTGGCATTTCCTACAGTCACTCGATGTTTTAAAAGCATAAAGATTTCGAAACTAAGTCTCATGTTTGATGGCCCTGTTTTCAGAACAGCCTCAACACACGCTTCACTAGCCTATTGGGTCATTAGCACAGGTCACATTTCCCCCTCCAAACCCAGTGGGCGAATCAAATGCCTCAGGGGCAGGAGGTAACACAAAGTGAGTGAAGCCATCATGTGTATGATCAAAGAGTGTTGGGGACTGTGGCAACTATGAGAAGATACTCTTCCTAAGAGCGCCGGGGGCTGTTTGGCTTGACGATTGTTGCCAAGAATTAATGTAGAGCTGATTTCGTAATAGAAGCTTGAAATGTGAATTTTACATGAATGCCTCCCACATTAATTCTGGTCAGTAGGTAGAAACTGTTTAGTAGGTGCACATTTTATTTATTTGTAACACACACTTTGTGGGTCAATAAGACACAGCAACAAGCTCAATCCAGGCCAATGGCTACCACTTTGTGACCTCTCACGTCCATGGCCTTAATGTCTTCTGACACATATGTGACAGGGAAGATAATTCAGAACACACTTCCCATCATTGGGTGGGTGGGGGGCTGTCAAAAGAGATTTCAGCTGATTTAAAGAAGATGGAATAGGTCGCTAATTTCTTACAGGCTGGAAATGTGTGATACAATAACTCCGAACAGGAAGAACGGTTTAGAATCTGAGTGTGCCTCTTCTTACTCAGAGTTCAAAACTTCTATGTGACAAGACATCCGTCACTACCCCAGAGATCAAGCCTACAATCAGGATATAATAAAGCATACTTCTAAATTTAAATCTTTTTCAGTCATCATTATTACATATACTGATTGATTCCTCTCTGTTGTGATAAACGCATTCCCCTTAAGTCAGTTTCCTTAACTCTTCTCTGTGTTTCAAGCCCTGGCTACCCATCGATAGGACTTTTACTTTTCTTCCCCCTCTTAGAGTCTCGAGTATATTTTGGATGGAACAAAATTGTTTTTCATCTCACAGAGTAGTTTTTCTAACAACCACGGAGAACATTTTAATTGCAAATGCAGTGACTCCAAATAGCTAGGCAAATTAGCATAAATACAGAACTGAAAGCTGTTAGGAGAGTCCTAAATTAAGTCAGGCTACAAGAAGAAATTTTAGTGAACAGAAAAGCTTAAACAGAGACGACTCACAGACTCGGTACTGTCGTTCTAGCCATTGGTACTTACAGCTGTGCTTTCTTCCTACTTTGCACAGGGCATTCACATAATTTGGGCGTTCAATATATACTTGTTCAGTGAATGAATGTATGCGTAGGCTATGGCTTCTGGCTTCTGGCTTTCACTGCACGTTTATCCTAAATGCCTCTGCCGGATTAATAGTGCTAAAAAGCTGATCTCATCATGTGACTCTGCAGCTCAAAATACCGTAGCATTGTCTACAAAGCAAACATAATCTTGGCCTGAATAACATCTTGTTTTACTTTTAATTCTTGCTTCTTCTCAAATAAGTCTCCTTGCCCCAGCCAAACACATCATGTAGCACACTTCTTAAAATACGCACAGACGACCTTCTTCCACCTCTGAATCCTAATTAGATCCTCCCCATCCTGTGAGGTTTAGCTGGGTGCGCGTTTCCTTAAGGACATACTCCTTGGGCATGCCCGCTTACTTTGCTTTTATTTTAATAATAATCAACACCTGGCCCTTGTAAGTTCCAATTCCTTGGCTGCTCCCCAGACCTAATCAATAAACTCTCAAGGAGGCTGGGAGTCTCTTCCAGGGTACTCTTTTTTGTTGTTGTTAGGATTTATTTATCTTAGAGAGAGAGGTGTGCCTGAGCAGGGGGAGGGGAGGAGGAGGGGGATGGGAGAATCTGAAGCAGACTCTTTGCTGAGGGGGGGAGGGGCGGCTGGAGTGAGGCTCCATCTCACAACCCTAAGATCCTGACCAGAACTGAAATCAAGAGTTCATCACTTCACTGACTGAGCCACCCAGGCGCCCCAACCTCCAGGGTTATTTTTGGTAGAAAAGTATAGGAGAGATGATGGCCACATTGCACACGTTTTGGTCATGTAATAATTGTAGCCTTTTGTCGCTACCTTTTCCTCTGTATTTCTCTGGGGTAAACTAACGTGCTCTTGGTGTGTGGGGACTATATTTATAGCTACTCTGTGCCTAATGTCATTCAGAGAGTAAATGATTTACAAATTCCATCTACATAAATGGATTCTCTGCTAAAAATTTTGCTCAGGCAAGCAAACCTTTTTTTGAAAAATGTGATTTGCAACCTTGGTCCCTAGTAGAAGTATTTGTGAAGAACGAATGTTTCTAGTTTATAATGTTCCTTTTTTTTTTTTTAAATGATGTTCCTTTTTATTTGGTTAGGGAAGGCATACAAAAATATATTACACAGCTTCAATGTTAAAAGGGAAAAGGGGCATATGGGATTGTTTAGGAGTAAACTCTGGTTACGTGCTTATTCATCAGAGATTCTATACTTAGATGCTAATATTGGAACACATGCAAGAATAGACAATTCTCCATGAATGTTTAAGTAAGTCAGAAACATGAAATGAAAAATTGAGACCTATGAAACTGGAACCAAACATCTTAAATTCCATAATCAATGTTGATTTTTTTTAAAAAGGTTGGTGGATGGAACCTTGATTTGATATTAACTAACTTCTTCAATTTGAGTTCTAAGGTGAGTAATCCATTTTATTTTGAAAGCTTTTCCTATCGGGTGTCTTTTAGTGAATTTGTTAACCTTCAAAATCCATACAGGTAATGAGAAGATAGAAGCAACCTCTGTTTCTTAAACTGTGAAAGGAGCATTTTCCAACTTGAAACTCTTATTTTTTCCAAGTTGAAATAGGATAAATGAAGTTTTCTGTTCAAATACTCTCTATTTCATTGATCTAACTGAACTGATAAAATAAATGGCTCTTTAGAGATTTACAGGAACATATCCTTGACTGTCTAATACAGGATGGGTGTATGAGAAGTTCATTTTCCTTTCAATCTGTGTTCTTGGAGAAGGAGAAAATGCCATTTCTGGAAGAGGAAAACCTGACCTGACCCGAGTAGCCTGTTAGAAGAAACTAAGAGATAACCCAACAAGATTTTAAAGAAGCTGAAATAGGGGTTTGGCTTAAAAGGAAATGCCACAGTTTCTGTACTATTTTCAAAGTATTTTTGCACATTTGATAACAACCTTCTTTATACTTTTGTGATAGCAATGGTCTATGTCACACTTATTTGCATCTGCTCTATGTAGTGCCAACTTAAGAGTCCTTCTCTTATTACACTTCATACTCCAGAAATATCAAAACACTTGTTGGTCTCTGGGTGCACCATGCTCTCTGAACACTTTGTGTTTCTCAAATGCTGTTTGGAATGTCCTTCCCAGATCACACATTGCAGACTCCTGATCTTCTAAGTACGGGCTAAAACATCATTGTTTCCATGGTAATTCCCCTGTCTCAAGATAAACTTAGAAGTTCCTTCCTCTTTGGTCCCATGGTGTCTCATGGGTCCCCTGTGTCTGTTTATCTCTCCATTTCACCGTGAGATTGTAAACAATTTGAAGTTCAGAATGTGAGGGTCTTGGAGTTTTGTTTTCGTTTTTGGTTTTGTTTTTTTTTTTGGGTCTCATTCTTTTCAGTGCTCAGAGCAGTTGTTCTTGCCCTATAGTAAGAAGTCACCTATAAATATATCACAACTGAAAAAAATATATATCACAAGTGAGTGGAAATTAGACAATTAGTAGTGATCAATAAATCTGCTAGTAACCAAGGCCATCTATAGTATTTTTCATATTAAAAAGTAACCCTCCCAAATCTTATAAAACTGGTTTTTCCTGGATGTGTCCTCATAATAAGACTGAAAACTGGTGAGGCCAAATGTAAGGAGTTGTTGGACAATTTGTCTTTTTTTTTCCAACCTTGATTCTGAGCAGTTCCCCAGTGTCTTTGTGGGCTCCTCTCCTTAAGGCACTATTCTCCTTTCCTTTTAAAGTATTATTCTCTACAAAAAGTCAGAGAAAGTTTAGATACTATTCATTTGTGCTTGTTAAAGGATAGATTATAATTTAGTAAGGTCCAATACTTTACCTTCATTATATGTAAGTAATGTAGTCTAATTTATTTGTTTGGGGTACAAAGTTCCTTTTAATAGTCAAATTAATTGTGAGACTTCTGGTTCATAGTAGTGAAGTGACCTCATGCTTTTTTGCCCTTCCCTCCTGAGTCCCTACAAACACTTAAAATGAAAAAATATATATAATCATCACAACAAAGAAATGGAAGATGAGCAAGGATTTTAACTTGTTTGGAAAATATGGAAAAATAGATGAAATAATAACTAATAAAGCAGAATAGGTGCCCTATTGCCTAGAAACAATATATAGCAGATGCTGCTGAAGAGAGAACCATGGGCTCCATTGGGTGGCCCAGTAGGCTAAGCACCCAACCCTTGATTTGGCTCAGGTTGTGATCTTAGGGTCAAGAGATCAAGTCCCCCATTGGGCTCTGTGCACAGCACAGAGTCTGTTTAAGACTCTCTCTCCTCCTGCCTGCCTCTAAAATCAATCAATCATTCAATCTTAAAAAAATAAAAGAGAGCCCTCTGCTGTGCAACACCTTGAGGACACTGAAAATTTACAGATACCAGGCACAGGGGATGGTGCTAAAAACACTGAAATTAATCATAGAAGGTCCTTTTTTCTTTTTTCTTCTAAGCAAATTAAATAAAGGGGACAGAATCTGGAGGTTAGGATGAAATCTGGGTAAAACCAGGGCAGCTTTGTCCTTCTGTCATATGGGGGGCTACTCTCAGAACATGTGCCCTACAAGATTGACAAACTTGCCCCACAGATACAGAACTTCCAATCTACTTTTCCAATTCTTCAGTCACAAATATGAAGAACAAAAATCATAGAAATGAATGAGGAAGAACAAAATAGAAGGAGGAAAACTGACCTGAGAGGAAACAGATGACTCAGGCAACAGAAGAGAACATAGTTTTGTTTTTCTCTGAATAGTAGCCTCTTTAAAACTCTATGTGTGTAATACAGGAGAAAGATACCCTGAAAAGAGAACGCTCAGATAAGAAGAGATTTTCCTAACCAAAATGCTATGGAATATTTTGGGGCAGGGGGTGAGATGGGGAGGGGGGCTGAAAAGAGATCTCAGGAAGTTGAGCAAAAAGAGATGGCAAAATAAGGCCAGAATCAGAAAGGATCATTTCAGTGGGTCCAACAACAGGTAAGATTGTTTGTCATTATGGGGCGGCGCAATTCAGAGTTTGTAAAAGCCAAACAAAGCTGGTCTGGAGAGAGATATTAGAAATAACAGAGAAGAGGAAATGAGAATTTTCTAGAGTTGAAAGATATGCATCTTCAGATGTGAATACCAGAACCTGGAAAGCTAAAGAGATTATTTTCATTTCCACTGTTCAGTCAATGGGTTTTGCCTCCCAAATGTGAAAGTCTAAAGATACAAATGAGCATGTGAAGAAATGGGAACCACAATACACTGTTGGTGGAAGTGTAAACTGGGATGATTACTTTGAAGAGCGTTTTGTCCATGTAAAGCTGAAGCACAGGAATCGTGACAAAAATTCCACTTATGGATCTATTCTCTGGAGAAACTGAGACCTTTCCTAAAGGAAACATAAGTAAGATTATTCTTTGCAACACTGTTTACAATAGAAAAAGCAGATTGTTGTATAATACTTAAAATTACTATGTATCAACATAGGTAAGTCTCAAAACCATTATGATGAGGCAAAAAAAAAAAAAAAAAAAAGAAAAGAAAAGAAAAATCAGGTTGCAAAATGATACATTCAGAAGATACTATTTAAGCATATTTAACATCCCAAAATATGATACTATATATTTTTGATAATGAAAATAGAAAAAAATTCCAGAGATTAAAAGAAGCAAAGAAACAATCTAGGTCATTCAGAAAGAACATGAATCAGGGGTGCCTGGGTGGCTCGGTGGGTTAAGCGTCTGCCTTCAGCTCAGGTCATGATTTCAGGGTCCTGGGATGGAGCTCCTGCATGGGGCTCCCTGCTCAGTGGGGAGCCTGCTTCTTCCTCTCCCTTGGCCCCTCCCCCTGCTTGTGCGGGCAGATGCTCTCTCTCTCTCTCTTTTGCTCATTTCCTTCTTCACTCACTCTCAAATAATACATCAAATCTTAAAATAACAAGAATATGAATCACACTGGCATAAGCTTCTAACAGCAATATTGAATATTAGAAAATATAGAGTGATACATTAAAAATTCTGAAGTTTTATGAAATTATTGTTTTATTGAGCTTTATTGAGGTAGAATTGCCATACCGTAAAACTCACCCATATTAAGTGCAAATATCAATGATCTTTAGTAACTCTATAAAGTTGTGAAGCTATGCTCAAAATCTAGTTCTAGAACATTTCCATTGCTTCAGAAAGATTCCCCATAACCATAGTCAATTCTCAGTCACACCCCAGCTCCAGGTAACCACTAATTGGCTTCTCTTCCCATACATTTGCCTTTTCTATACATTTTTTTTTAAAGATTTTATTTATTTAACTGACAGAGGTCACAAGTAGGCAGAAAGGCAGGCAGAGAGAGAGGAAGGGAAGCAGGCTCCCCGCTGAGCAGAGGCCCGATGTGGGGCTTGATCCCGGGCCTCTGGGATCATGACCTGAGCTGAAGGCAGAGGCTCTAACCCACTGAGCCACCCAGGTGCCCCTCTATACATTTTATATAAATGAAATCATACAATAAATAATCTTTTGTGTCCGGTTTCTTTCACTTAGCTTAATGTATTTGGGGATTATCCATATTGTAGCAAGTTTCAGGAACAAATTGCTGTTTCTGATTATACTTAAGTTTTAAAGAAACTTTCAAACTTTTAAACAAGTTTTCCAAAGTTGCTGTATTATTTAACATTTTTACTAGCAAAGTACAAGAGTTTCAGCTTTTCCACAATCCTCACCAACACTTGTTACTGTCTTTTTTATTAGTCATGCAAATTAGTATCTCATTGTGGTTTTAATTGTATTTGCCTAGTGATTAATAAGGTTGAGTATCTTCAGGTGTGTATTAGCCATTTGTATAGCTTCTTTGATAAAATATCTAATAAAATGTTTGGTCCATTAAAAAAAAACTGGGTTGTCTTTTTATTATTGAGTTGTGCCTTTTATATATTATGGATACTAGTCCTTTAGCAGATGCATGATTT
The DNA here is from genome assembly GCA_003697995.1 of Taxidea taxus jeffersonii. NCBI lineage: Eukaryota > Metazoa > Chordata > Mammalia > Carnivora > Mustelidae > Taxidea > Taxidea taxus. Next base: position 19,998 of record RCUC01165220.1, read on the forward strand.
GCAAACATTTTCTTCTAATCTGTGGCTTATCTTTTCATTTTCATTTTTTTTAAAGATTTTATTTTATTTATTTGACAGAGATCACAAGTAGGCAGAGAGGCAGGCAGAGAGAGAGAGGGGGAAGCAGGCTCCCTGGGAAGCAGAGAGCCGGATGCAGGGCTTGATCCCAGGACCCTGGGATCATGACCTGAGCCGAAGGCAGAGGCTTTAACCCACTGAGCCACCCAGGTGCCCCATCTTTTCATTTTCTTAAGGGTATCTTTTGAGACATAAAAGTTTTTAATTCTGATGAAGTTCATTCTATCAATCTTATCTTTAAAGATCATATTTTTGTTACTATGCTTAAGAACCCTCTGTGTAACCAAGGGGAGCCTTGGTGTCTCATTAGGTTGAGTGTCCAGTTCTTGATTTAGGCTTGAGTCATGATCTTGCGGTTGTGGGATCGAGCCCTGCATAAGGCTCCCCACTCAGTGGGGAGTTGGCTTAAGATTCCTCCTGCCCCTTCTCATACTTGCTCTCTCTCTCTCTCTCAAACAAATGAATAAATCTTAAAAAAAAAAAAAAAAAGAACTCTGTGTTGCCAAGTCATAAAGGTTTTCTCCTGTGTACTCTTCCTAAATTTTTATAGTTGTAGCTCTTCCACTTAGGTGTTTGATCTATTTAGAGTTAATTTTTGTGTATGCTATGAGCTAAGAGTCTAAATTAGTCCCTTTGAACCTGGCAATTATTCCAGGATAATTTGTTAATAAATCCGTGCTATGGATTAAATTGTGCTCCCTGCTCCCCACCCACCCAGTTCATGTGCTGCCATCTTAAACTGAGTACCTCAGAATGTGGCTGTATTTGATGTAGGGTCATGGAAGATGTCATTAGTTAAGATGAGGTCATCCCGGAATAGGGAGAACCCTTGATCTAGTGCAACTGGTTTCCTTATAACAAGAGGGAATTTGGACCCAAACATGCACACAGGGAGAATACCATATGTAGAGGAAGGCAAAGATTGGAGTGATGTTTCCACAGGCCAAAGAATCCAAACCTTGTCATTAAAGTCCTAGAAGCTAAGCTAGAGGCATGGAACAATTCCTCCCTCACAGCCTCAGAAGAAGCTACTCCTGCTGACACCTGGACTTCAGACTGTGAGCCTCCAGAATGCTGAGGAAATGAATATCTGGGGAAGCTACCCATTTTGCGCTATTTTGTGACAGCAGCCCTAGCAAACAGATGCAGACTGGCTGTATGATTTTTAACCTAAAATTCTAATCTTAGCTCCAACTAGTAACCAAGGAAGAAGGCTGCATGAGGGCAATTCTTTCTGACATGCAAGGACTCAGAAAGTTTATGTCCAGCACGCCATTTCTTAGGAAGTTGCTTTAGGATATGTTGTAGTAAAAGGAGGGAGAAACAAGGAAGAAGAAGAAATGGGATCTGGAAAGTGTTGAGCTAGGAGAGGAAGAAAAGAAGTCCCTGATGACAGCTGGGTAGCAGGTCTTTAGAGCAGTTGCTCTGGATTACAGCAGGAATATGGAGAGTCTTAGGGGGGATTCCGTAGATTTGCTTATGCTTTTGTTGGAAAAATGTAGCTTTATGATAAAAATGGGGAAAAAACTCACAAGAATCTTTTATTCATTTTCTAGGGCTGTCATAACAATGTACCACAGACTGAGTGGCTTAAGTTAACAGAAATTTATTTTCTCCCAGTTCTGGAGGCTAGAAGCCCAAGATCAAGGTGTCAGCTGAGTTGATTTCTTTTGAAAGTCTCTCCTTAGCTTAGAAATAGATGGTCTTTTCTGTGTGTCTGTGTCCTAATCACTTCTTTTTATAAGGACGTTGGTCATATTGGGCAAGAGCCCACCCATTGGACCTCATTTTACCATAATTACCTCTTTAAAGGCCCTATCTTTAAATACAGTCACATTCTTAAGTAGGGAAGGTTAAGACTTCAACAAATGAATTTTGGGATGGGAGTGGGGGGCACAATTCAACCCACAGCCAAATTGAAGAAAACAATACAGAGGTAGTGGTCTAGTTTTTCAGCTGTCTTTCTTCACAGCAAGAAACACTGTGAAATTTTCCTTCTCTCCCCGAGTATGCAGTGATTGTTTACATTGTGGGGGAGCTAGTTGGTAGAAAACTCTCTCCCAGATTTCTTTCCCAGAGGCACTCCACCTTACCAGAGTAGGTTTGGGTTCCCAACGTTATAGGTAATTGGGAATACGACTCTTTCAGTTCACCCCATATGTCTGCTGATGTTCTCCCCATTATGGCAGTGGTGGCATCAATGCAACTCAGTTGGGAGAGATTAAATCAGTTGATCTGACTATCAAGGGAACAACAGGAAAGTGAGCACCTTGTAGAATGGGAGGTGTGTGCTGTCTCTAAAGGAATAGCCTCATCTCATGTCGGCCAACTTTTGCAACATGAGTGTGTTTACCCATTGGTGCTATATCTATGTTCAGTGGAAAGCCAGAAATCTGGATTTTTATGTAGTATTTTCCAAATTCTAAAAGTGTTCAACAGATTCAAATTCGAAACACTGTGGATCCAATGCCTTCTCAGCCAAACTAAACATTTTTATAGGTGAAATTTGCCTAGTTTGTATTCTTGGTGCTCACTTTGCCTCGTCCTCTCCTAAACATCTTGTATATATTTCATCATTGCCAGTTCTGTTCTACAAGGGCCATCAGGCATGAGGCCACAATTTGATTGAAGCACAGTGGGAGAGCAGGTTTGGCTAAGGTCAGGACACTGGTTAAGGTCACAAAGCTAGTTAGTAAGAAAGCCTGGTCTAGAAGACAGGTCTTCTGACTCCTTGGTCACTGCTCTTGCCTACACATTCTCTTATTTTCCTGTTGACTTCTGAAAAATTGAGCTATGGTTATTCCCTAAAGTTTTCTTTCTCTTTTAATCATTCAATTTGCATCATCATCTGCTCTTTTTATGAGTTTATAGTTTCCTCTGAGACTGGGTATAATCAGTCTAGTGGGGAGTCATATATGGCCCTGAAATGGAAACTTCTTGATTTTCAACCTGATAAATCACAGAGATTTTGTGAAACTTTTGGCCTCTTTGACAACTTCACTAACTGGTGGAAAGATTATAGTGATTGATTAAGAAATGGTTATTCAAAAAAAAAAAAGAAATGGTTATTCAAAATGTTACTGTATTATTAGGCTATTAAAATGTGATTATTTAAAAAGAAAATTTCTTAATTGAAATCTGAGAAAAATAAAGTCACATAAATGCATTAGATTTCCTTTTTGAAACATGAAATATTTTGTTTAAGTAAAACTTCAGCTCTTGCCATGAGAAGAAAATAAAGGTATTTCAGATGACACCTAAAAATTTGAAGATTGTTATAAATCTACAGCTTGCATTTATTAAGTACAATGTGCACTTAATATTATATAAGCAAATTCTTATTCTTCTTCCCTAAAAGGAAGTAAAACAGATTCTGCCTCACTTTGATCCAAAACATTAAATTACAGTAATTTAAATTATTTTCAGTAAGCCCATGCCCCACGAATATCTTTGGTCTACATTTTTGGAAAGTTAATCTTAAAGTTGTAAGCACTGTTTCAGGCTGTTCTTTTGGCAAGAATTTCTGGGGTCATTTTATTTTATTTTATTTTAAATTTTATTTTTTTATTTGATAGACAGAGATCACAAGTAGGCAGAGAGGCAGAGAGAGAGGAGGAAGCAGGCTGTCCACAGAGCAGAGAGCCTGATGCGGGGCTCGATCCGAGGACCCTGGGATCATGACCCAAGCCGAAGGCAGTGGCTTTAACCCACTGAGCCACCCAGGCGCCCCTCTGGGGTCATTTTAAATCAACCTTTGCATGTACCCTCATCTTTATAGCCCTCAGTCTGTCATGGCGTTGACTATTTGAACCTTATCTACAAGCTCATAGCATTATCTTTAGGACCAGTGCTCTCCCTAACTAGGATATATTAAAGCATGTTAGGCAGTCTGTGTAGAATTTAGCAGAACCTTCCTTATCTTGATAATGATCCAGCTTTGACCTTATCTCCAGTTCTAATGTTTAGGCATTTATCTTTTCTCTCAGACATTTTTTTTTTTTTGTATAACACACAGAGAATGATACTCATGAAAAAGAGTGCACCGACCATAAGTGCTCAATTATGTCGCAGTGAATACAATTACCACCACCTGGGTAAAGACTAGGACATGAACAGCAACCCCTAAGCCCTGTGTTCCCTGCCAATCATTCTCTGCTACCCTCTTCCCAAAGTTTATACTAGTCTTCTTTCTAATGCCTGGTTTTGAACTTTATGTACAGAGAATTATATGGTAGATATTCACTCATAACTGGCTTCTTCACACCCCACTCGGTGTTTGTGAGATCCAGCCAAGTTATAAATAGCAGTAGTTCATTCTTTCTCACTGTTGTATAAAATTCCATTGTATAAATGACTGTAATTTATTTAGCTTATCTACTAATGTTGCACATCCTCCCCACCCCTCAGATTTTTGCTCCTGTGAGTAATGCTGTTCTGGAAATTCTTATATCTATCTTCTGGAGTACATAAGCATGCATATCTGTTGAGTATACATGTAGAAGTCAGGCTGTGGGGTTACAGAGTTTTTGCAGAATGTCAGATTATGCTGATGTTTTCCAACACAGTTGTGCTCATTTATACTCATTTACAGTGTAGGAGATTTCTCATTTGTTCCTAACCTCACCAAAGATCTCTCTTTTAAATTTTATCTCCTGGGAATGTTGTGCTATCTCATTGCCATTATAATTTGCATTGCTCTGGTGCCTGATGAATTGGGCTCCTTTTCAAATGTGTGTTGGCCATGAAATTATTATCTTTCTTTTTTCAACATTTCATTTATTCACTTGAGAAAGAGAGAGCTCAAGAGAGAACACGAGTGGTGGGGAAGGGCAGAGGGAGAGAGAGAAGCAGGCTCCCCACTGATCAGGGAGCCCAATGAGGGGCTCCATCCCTCAGAACTCTGAGATCATGACCTGAGCTGAAGGCAGATGCTCAACTGACTGAGCCACCCAGGTGCTCCCCACTACGTTATTCTCTTATTTGTCTATTTTTACTAATGTGTAGGTTCTATGTATATAATGGATAGAAATCTTGAGTCAATTATATTGGTTAAAAATATACTTCTTACTCTTTGGTTTGCCTTTTAACAGCCTTAATGGCATTTTGTTGAAAAGCAGAAAGCTAATGAAGTTTAATTTTCCCAACATTTCCTTTATTGAGACTGCTTTTGTATCCTTTTAAAGAAAAATTTCTGTATCCCAAGACTTGAAACTTTTCCTGTGCCATCTTCTAGAAGCTTTTTTGCTTTGTTTTCATAATTAGATCTATAATCAACCTGGAATTAATTTCTGTGAATGGTGTGAGGTATGGAAAAGTTATATATTTTTTCTATGTGGCTACCTAATGACCTAGCACCATTTATTGGAAAGATTGAACTTTTCCCCTTTGTTGCCTGTGTGTATGTTTGTGTATGTGTTTAAAGACTACTATTACAAGTGGAAATGCTTTTTCATAAGATTCTCTGAGACTTTATCATTATTAGTGGTCACAAGTAGATGCAAACACATTTGAAATTTTATTTGTAAATTACAACGTGTCATCTCTCATAAGAAATGCAGTCAAATGCTCTACCACTGAGCTATACCCCCCATCTCTCATAAGAAATGTCGAGGAAAAGAAGAGGCAGGTAGGGTTAAAGAAACCAGGAACGAGAGATTCTACAATGAGGAGGTGAGTCAGAGCCCCTGCAGATCTGTTCTCAGAAAATTAAAAAGGAGGATATGTGGTCTACACGAACGCCTACGTCATGGTGGCAAGGGGAATTTTCCAAGTTTGCACATACCCATATCTCAAGATTAGTGAAGTGCATGGCAGGAATTTAAGTACAGTTTAAACTTGACACTGATGAAGAATCTATAGGTATCTAGAGGAGACTAGAGGGAGGCTTCCCCTAGTTGTAAGTTACTGAAGAAGTGAGGACAACAATGGGCAATGAGGGTGGTTTAGGTTTGAAAAAAATGCTTCATTGCTGAGTAATTGTATTATGTTGCCTTAATCTTAACTGTGGAGGGGTGCCTGGTTGGCTCAGTGGGTTAAGCCTCTGCCTTTGTCTCAGGGTCCTGGGATGGAGCCCTGCATCGGGCTCTCTGTTCAGCGGGGAGACTGCTTCCCTTCTCTCTGCCTACTTGTAATTTCTGTCAAGTGGATAAAAAAAATCTTTAAAAAACATTCTTAACTTCCCATAATAACTAAAGAGAATTCCTCCCCATAATAACTAAAGAGAAGCTGTGGCATCAGAGATTTAGAGATTCCAGAAGCTTTCACTTGGGAAGGAAACAGAAAGACGTTGAAGAGTGAGAGTATCATGAGTTTCACTGGCTGCTTTTCACTTTCAAAAAGGAAAGTTTCAAGTTTCCTGGCCCGTGATTGTGTAGTGAGAATGAAGAAGTACGCAAAAAGGCTCACACAGGAATGGGCCAGGGAGGTGGCTGGTACAGGTCTCAAGGGTGGAGGGTGAAGGAGCTTTGGCTTTTATTCCGTTGCAGACAATAGCCATTATCTAGTTCCATTTATTTAGAATAATCTTTTACTCAGTTTGTTTACAGTCATCTGATTTACCCATGAAGATTACTTGGTGGGCATATATATGGCTGGTTATTAGTAGAACTTGGACTTAGGTGAGGGGGAAAAAAACCCAACTATGGCCTTTGGTGTCCCTACTGGAAATGTGTTTCCAGGTCCATAATAAATGGTATTTGATTTGAGATGTTCTAAAATACCCTCAGTGTTAAGCCAAAGAAACTTCAGTGTAAGCATAAAGTACCAAACGCATTATCTCTGCTTCCTCAAGCTCTGGTTAATGGTTGAACCATTTTGTATTTGAATTATTGGAATTATGAACCACTTGAGAGCTTGTATCATGTATGTGATCCAATCTCTGAAGCAGCTAGTACAGTGCTTGAGTATATAGGACTTAAATGCTTTTTGATTGATTGCAATGAAAATCTTGAGCAGAATTCTCTAACACTCACTGAAACTGAGCTATGTAGAATTGGGGATAGTCAGGTGAAAGAACGCTGAAAAATAACAAAGTGCTTGAAAATGTTGTCTCCTCTGTGGTTACAATAATCCCTGGAAAGCAGACGTACAAAGAAGACGACCGAATAATAGCTTCTCATTCCGACAGTCCAGATCTGTATCTTTTCCGTTTGCACAATTCCTAGCACCGAGCCTTTTTGAAGTAATGCAAAAATTCCCCAATGATCCCACATAGTTCTAACAACCTCGAAATTCCTGAGAGAGAACTCCTGCTCACTTCATTTTCAGGTCCTGAAATCCATATCCTTTGTCTTTCCATCATCTCTGATGGCTCAGCATTTTCCTGTCAAACTGGTTCAGTGTCATTAGCCACAGTGCATCTCGGTACAGTATGTCCTGCTTCTTTGGAGCACGGCCAATCCTGGTACAAGAAGCAGGAAATGATGAGTAAATAGTCTTTTTAAGACTGGACAGTGCTCTTTAATATGTTGAAGATATGTTCTTGATCCTTCCCAGTGAGGGCTTTCCTTCCCCTTAACTGTTGTTGATATTCTATCCTTATGAATTCTGGGTCTCCTTGAAAAGCTTTGCTGCTTTTTGACCAAAGTTTTTCTACCATCTCTTATTCCCCAAGTGTCCCTGATGTACTCTGGTAAGCCTTCTGCTCCTGGGTACATGTGTGTAATCTTGGGAAACGGCTATGCCTAAAACCATCTTTAGATCTTAGGAAGTGCTTTGAAGATTTACTTTGATTTTATGTCCTGCTGGATCTTCTCACATCAGTTCAGTTCAACAAATATAATTAAATTCTCCCATATGTTAGCCCAAATTACAAGGATACAAAGATGAGTATTTACTTTGTCAAAGGGGTAAAAATCTAACACAATGGTCCTCAACTCTCGAGCATTCGCCTCACTTGGGGAGACTTAAAACTTATTAATACATGGGGAGAAACACCCCGAATCTTCTAAAATAGGTCTTGGGTGGGTCCTGGACATCAGAATTAAAAAAAAAAAATCTCCCCAGATGATTGTAACATATAGTGAAGAACAACCAATCTAATAGGCCAGTTAATAAAAGTTAACATTTATTAAGAACTGCTTTATGCCAGTTGTTTTTCTTTTCTCATATTTTATACCATTTAATTCTTCTAATAACCCAATAAGATAAATGTATTGTTACCTCTATTTTTTTTTTTAAAGAGAATGGCTGAGGGTGCCTGGGTGGCTCAGTGGGTTAAAGCCTCTGCCTTCAGCTCAGGCCATGATCCCAGGGTCCTGGGATCGAGTCCCCCCTCAGGCTCTCTGCTCAGCAGGGAGCCTGCTTCCTTCTTTCTCTCTTCCTGCCTCTCTGTCTACCCATGATCTCTGTCTGTCGAATAAATAAAATCTTAAAAAAAAAAAAAAAGAGAAAGGCTCTATTTGTTTATTTTTTGTATTTTTTGAAGGCTCAATGCCCAACATGGGCTTTGGCCTCGTGACTCTGAGATCAAGAGTCACATGCTTGAGACTGAGCCAGCCAGACAGCCCTGTTACCTCCATTTTATGGATGATGAAACAAGCCAGGGTAAAGTTTAATGATATATCTAAGGCCACACAGTTAGTACTTGGGAGAATGAAGAGTCAGTGTCACAATCTGTGGGAGCCTGTGTTCCTCACCACTACCTAGACTGCCTCAGGTTCCCTGCCTGAGTGATTTAACCTGATAAACTCCTCAGTGGTGGCAGTTTGTAAAATGTCCTGAGGGAAGAGAGTTCGGAGCTGTTGATTCTGACCATGATTGAGGAGGCTGGGGAATATTTTACAAGAAGGAACTATTTGGACACAACCTTAAGTGATGAATAGGATTTATAGGGAGAGAAGGCAATTCAAACAGAAAAGATGTGCTCTGTGAAGGCACTCAAAAGTTATGTGTGGAAAATTCCAGAAATGTGTTCTGCCTTTTGAGTGGAGTTCTCTGGTCACTTTTCAACCCTTTGTCTGTGAATGATCTCTCCTCAGTATCCCAGCCTGCCTACAAAGCATACTTTTCCTCAGTGCTTTTAACACTTTCATTTTATATTTCTAGATATAAAGATAGCTTTTAAAATAGATTTAGACATTTTAAGCCAAAATGGATAAAAGTACAAGTAGGAGTCGTGTCATTCAAGCACGTGACTATTGTTCTCTGCCTGTGGTTCTTCTGAGCAGGTACCACTTCTCAACACTCTACAGCCTCGATAAAGCAGGGTAGGCTTTACCATAGGTAAATAGAATTTTCCTAACTGGAACTACGAATTTTTATTTATTTTAGCTGAGTCATAACTCAGCTCAGATAAAAATGTTTGTAAAAATGTTCATGTTTATCTCTTTACTTATTAGATAGCCTTTTGTTCTGGGAGTGTGGTATTTATGAAATAGGCAGCAAGTAGAATTGGATGCCACACACCAGATTCCGAGGGTTGTTGATGAGACACCTCCATGGATGTCTCATAGAGCCAGCATCTGTCTGCAAAGTGCTAATTTAATGCAGCTTTCTTGATAAATCAAGCAGCAATGGAGCTAAGGTATTGCGGGGGGTGTGGGGAGGTGGTTGCTATACCTAGGCTGAGGTACAGCACAGGAACTAGAACTCTGGACGGACGGCTACAGCAGTAAACTCATTATAAGGTACTAGGGTGAACCCTCAGGGTTTGACAGGGCCTCCGGGGTCTAACATGGGATAAAAGGCCGTGAGCCTGTGTTCCAGGTTCCTCTGACATAGCCATGTCCTCATGCCACGCTGTAGTGATCCCCTCTATTGACCATTAAACTTGACGCTGTGGACTGAATTGTCTGCCTTCCCCTGCCCCCCAATTCATATATGGAAGCTCTAATCCCCAGTGTGGTGGTGTTTGGAGAGAGGGCCCTTGGGAGATAATTAGGTTTAGGTGAGGTCACAAGGGTGGGGCCTTCTTGATGGGATTGATGCCCTTGTAAGAAGCCACTCCAGAGAGCTTGTTGCCTCTCTTGTCTTGTGAGAATACATTGAGAAGGTGGCTCTCCGTAAGCCAGAAAGAGAGCCCTCACCGGGGAACCAGTTGACCTGCACCTTGATCTTGGACTCCCAGCTCCCAAAACTGTGAGACTATAAACTCTGTTGTTTAAAAAGGCCCCCAGTCTTTGGCATTTGGCTATGGCAGCCTGGGTGGACTCAGACCCTTGAGAGCACCTTGACAAGGAAGAATGGAAGCACTAGAAGCAACGGGCACTCATTTGTATCCCTGACCTTAGGCGCAGTATGAGTTTTGGTGAAAGCTGTTGTGAAAACTACCTCAAACCCAGTCTGAGTTACCATTCCTGTCAATGAACCCACTCTTTTCCTTCAGTTATCATGTTATTTCAAGCAAGCTATTTTATTTTGTTTTCTTTGCCCAGAAGTTGAGTGAACTGTGTGTGTTTTAAGGAGACTATCTTGACAACCAAATAGTTTTATATGTTAAATTTTATTAAAATAAACTTAGCATAACCTGCATCGACAGAGTGAGATGCTTTTATTAGTGATGTAGCTGGTTAGCTAGGAAGCAACTTGAGGATCCATGGGATTCTAGTGACATCTGCTGGACACATGAATGGCAGCCATCATCCGTTGCCCAATTCTGCCCTCTTGCCTGGTAAGAAAAGACCAACCAGGCGGCCCAGTTAGGAGAGTGACCTCTAGCGAACAAGTCTTATAAAGTTTCTTTTTATTTGAAATTTATAAAAGCTTAGAAGGCCATTTCGACAACTGGTAATTAAGGGGAAGAAAGGTTGGAGTGTAAGTGTTGAGTATATTCAAACTTGTTGGTGATGTTCAATTCTTTTCCCTATGAAGGGAGATGGTCTATATGAAACAGAATTAAACTTTGAAGACTATCACCTGTTTTATGGATTTACCATTTTGCATTTAGGTGTCATTTGATACTGAAAGGCTTTCTAATTTAGTAATTTAGAGCACAGGCTCTGGAGTCAGAGCCGGGATCAAAACACAGGCTTTGCCACTTAGAAATTTTTTACCTGGAGCGGGTTGTCTACATTTCCTGTGCCTCATTTTCCTTGGCTTAAAATGTGGATAATTGTACTTATGTCATAGATAGTAGAGCAGTATCTGATACACAGTGAAACACAAAGTTGGTTATTTTGATTAAAAGAAAATTAATAAAATCCTTGTTATTTCTACCACTCTGGGATAAGATTAATCTCTTGGTCATCTTTTTGTTGGTAGTAAGCTGCAAATGACTCATCCCAAGGATAGGGGAGAGATTCTACAGAAGAGAGGATACACATTTGTGCCCGTGGCCTCATAAAATCTGGATAGAGAATCCACGAAGACAAAGATACTCTAGTGGTGTGAATGGGGGTGGTTGTGGCTCCTGTAGGAAGTGTCATTTTTGTGAGTGGATATGTAGTTGAGAGGATGGCATTGGAACGCCATAGGGTAGTGGGAAGGAGGTAGGAAGCTCAGTGATAAAAGGCCATGTAGTCATTGGATATTGGAGGGGGGCTGGGGACATCTTCAGGCTGCTGAGCTTGGTCCTTGGATTGGGCACACACTCTCCAGACCCTCAGACATTGCCCTTGTTCTTCCAGCAAGAATTCTATTCAGCATATGTACAGAGAATAAGATCTCAGGCAAGCTTGTGTGGGAGAGGAAGGTACAGATACACGAGTTGGGCACAGGGCTCGGTGAACCCTTGCAGAGTTAACATTTCTGCAAAACAGTAGCAAGAGCTAGTGGAGTCAGTTGCTTAATTTCTCTGAAGAAAGTACATTTTCCAGCCAGGGAAGTCAAATCAGAGTTGGGATTTTGTCAAGGGATTTTAAAATTCCTTCTTATTTAAATTTTTTATCAACGTAATACAGGCAAAAATTTAAAAACCAAAATAGTATAGACTAATAGAAACTGGTCCTTCTTATGTTGTTCTAAAGACAGTTTAGACCCCCCCCTCCCCGAACTGGGGATTTTAACCCATTTAGCTTTTTTATTTCCTTAGTTTCTTAGGTCTAGAGAATGCACTAACGTCACTATTCATAAATATATCCACTTAATAATAATCCACTTTACTTTCTGCTCTGATCCATGAGGTTTCGGTTCTTTCTTTTAGTGTCTTGCGAGGGGGTATGGACCAGCAGTCTATATTTGGCCTACACAGTGTTTAAGGAAAAGTTTGATCCAAAATGTAAGGGTTCAGGTAAAATTATAACATAGAAATACAGATTTTTCTGCTTCTCTTGAAGAATCATAAAAATTCAAAACTGGGTTTCCTTGTTTTATGGCAACATAAAACAATGGCCTGAGCTGAGTCATGACTGTCAGTCACTCAGATTTCCAGTTGTCCCCCAGATTTTAGCATTCCTCATTGGTCTTTAGTACTGAGGCTGAGTAGATATTGCTAATAGCCATTTGGCTCTACTATTTTTTTTTCCTATTGTAGTAAAATATTTCTTCATGCCCATGTGGGACAATTAAAAATTGACAAAGCAGGCCAAATAATCTTTCTTACCCCAAGCCTGTTTGGGTCATTTGCTTTAGCTGTCTGCCCCATATGCATCTGTATTTGTGATCATTGACTGCTCTATTGGCCATCCTTATAATGTTAAGCAGCATAGTAGAAACAACATGTGAAAATGGGATGTGTCTTGTCTTCTACTAGGATATATTCTATAATAGATGTGAAACAAACTCTGTTATGCAGAACTGTAAAGGGGCAGTGGTCGAGAGCCAGCTTATAGACTCTAGAGCTTTTCTTTACCTACCACTGCTTTAATAATATAAAAATGCTGACATGCAGATGGAGAGAGAACATTGTATGAGGAAGATTTTTTTTTTTTTTTTGAGAAGATTCTTCTGTGAGCCTCAGCCACATATCTCAGCAAGGGGTTGGGACAGAGATTGTCTATCTCACTGCCTCAAAACAAGCACAAGAGGGCTTTATGTGGACCAAATTTGGTGTCCAATATGGACGTCTGAGATTTGGGATACAGAGTGGACTGGTATCTAATTCTCATTCTAGGAAATCTGGAGGACAAAAAAATGTGAGACTGTTGGCCACAGAGCAGCCTATATGATAGAATACAAGGAACTGCTGTTACAACTGGGGAATTTCTGGACTCTTGTCCAGTGGCCAGTCCAAAGGGGCATGAATATTTCCAATGGAACAGATGGGGACCACGTCTGGATGGTGTGGGAGGCTCTCGAGCCATTGGAAGTCCTGCAGAAAGGTGGTGGGAGGCAGTCAGCCAGCCAGCATCCTTTTCAGTGGATTCCTGGAGAACTAAGTGGGGATGGGGGAGAGGCCAACTAGAAGGGATGCATCCCCTATAAAACAGGTACTTCAGCCAGGGTGACCCAGCAGGTAAGTCTCTGCCGTGCTCATGAGAGAGACAGTTCTTGACATCTAGGACAGCGAGTGTGAGCCTACCTTACAGAGTTATCTGTTTAAGCAAGCAATCTCCCTGTCTCTGTTCCCCTCCTTCCTGTGCTCTAACGCTGGAGAGGCAAGAAGCCCTTGTTCCAGAAAAACAGCTGCCAGAGAAAGACCCTCTCCTTCCGCAACACTCAGCCCACAGTGGGACTGGCAAATGGAGAGAGGAAGATCTGATGTTAAGTCAGTGGAAAATTTTGATTGTTGTTGAGGACTGGATTTTAGATTTCTGATTTAAGACTGCAATTTGAAGAGGCAGGGTACCCCTATTACCTGGCAGTTGGCAGAAATGGCATGGGATCTGGTCAAGATTTTATCCAGGGGGAGAGAAAGGTGAGCATCACTGGCCACATCTGTGAGGACCAATGGAAAACTAAAGTAAAGCTGCATTTTGATCCTATGCCGTGAGCTGGGCTGGTTAGCATATCGCTATTTATATCTTTATTCCTGGAACCATCACAACCACTTCATAAGATAGGGCTGTTAGTAGCTTTATCCTTCTCTTCAATACTCTTCTCACCCTCTCAACTGCTGTCATTTGTATTTAATTCCTGAAATGCCAATGTTAAAAACATAACTTTAAGGGTTCCTTAGGTGGATCACTGGGTTGATGATTCGATTCTTGTTTTCTGCTCAGGTCATGATCTCAAGCTGGGGCTCTGTGCTGAGTGTGGAGCCTGCTTGGGATTCTCTCTCTCCCCCTGTCCCTCCCTCCCAAGAACACTTGGAAAAGCTCAATGCCGAAAACATGTTTGAAGGCATCTGAGGTAAATATATTGGAGAGAAAGACACGTTACTGAAGAGGAGCCCTCATTCTGCCTACAGTTTTATCCCTCAGGGCACTTGCCAGTTCTGGGTGTGGGGAGAGAGGCTGAGAAATTGGTTAGAAGGTAAAGGCTAAGAAGAATCAGGACTGGCAGAAATTTCAGCAATCTTGCAAGTCTGAGGAGGTGAATATTGGAGTGTGGGGAGCCAAGACAGCCAAGGCTTGAGGGAACAAAATCCTGGAAAGAGAAAGGGAGGGCAGGAAAGTAAACCCAATGCTTGGCTACAGTTTTCTCCTTGGGACACTGACTGATTCTTAAGCTGAAAGGAGAAATTGAGCCGAAAGTGGTTGAAAAGCCAAGTGGGAATATTTGGTAGCTTCACTGTGCCAGGTAAGGAGATAAAAATTGGGGGACGCCTGGGTGGCTCAGTTGGTTAAGCGGCTGCCTTCGGCTCGGGTCATGATTCCGGGGTCCTGGGATCGAGTCCCACTGGGGCTCCTTGCCCGGCGGGGAGCCTGCTTCTTCCTCTGCCTCTGCCTGCCTCTCTGTCTGCCTGTGCTCTCTCTCTCTCTCTCTCTAATAAATAAATAAAATCTTAAAAAAAAAAAATTGGAGCGCTAGGAGGAGGTGCTCTGGTAAACGCCCCAGGCTTTGTTTGGAGACTTGAAGTCTAGGAGTGGGCACAACTAAGAAAAGTCAGACACCGAAAAGATTGTAAAGCAGCCTCAAATCAAAACGCACTGAGTGCACTGAGGTGGTCTCTGCCCTCATCTGCTGTCTGCCAGAGACTACGGTGAATCCTCTGAGCAAAGGTAACATGACTCACGGCCTCTGCGGTTTTTCATACACAATGCCTAGTATTCTTTAAAAAGTCACTACTTATATCAAGAAACAGGATTAAGAGAGAGAATAGACCAGCAAACGACTCAGATGTCAGAATGACCAGACACAGACTATAAACTGATTATTCAGACTTCCCCCATTTTAAAGAACTAATTTTGGCAAGGCTTCTTTTGCTGGAATTCCATTTTTATCGAAATCCTCAACTTTATGGGCATGAAGTTATTCATAACATCCTCTGATTTTTTTTTTTAAAGATTTATTTATTTATTTGACAGAGAGAAAGGGAGAGAGCACAAGCAGGGGGAGCAGCCCGCAGAGGGAGAAGGGGAAGCAGTCTCTCTGCTGAGCAGGGAGCCTGATCTGGGGCTCGATCTCTGGACCCTGAGATTATGACCTGAGCTAAAGGCAGAAGCTTAACTAACTGAGCCACCCAGGTGCCCCTGATAGTTACATTTTTCTTGCATTCTTTGTATTGATTTGTGCCTTCTTCGTATTCCCCCTTATCAGTTTCCACAAGTGTTTCTCAATTTTCTTAATCTTTCCTGAGAATAATCTCTTGATTCTCTATTATATATTATTTATTAGTCTTTTATCTTTATTATTAACTTTCTTTTATTTTTTTAAAGACTTTTTTCCTGTTCTTTTTCCAGTTTCTTGCGACTGGTGTTCAGTTTGTTGCTTTTTAACTTAACTCCTTTCTAATATAATAAAGACCATACATGTCCCTTTAAATACTAAACATTTTATATATATTTGATATGCTTTTTTTTAAAGAAAGATTTCATTTATTTATTTGACAGGGAGAGAGATAGAGCAGGAATAGAAGCAGGGGGAGTGGGAGAGGGAGAAGCAGTCTTCCCACGGGGCAGGGAGTCTGATGCAGGGCTTGATCCGAAGGCAGACGCTTAACGACTGAGGCACCCAGGTGCCCCTGATATGCTTTTATTATCACAGTTAAAAATACTAATTTCCCTTGCAATTTCTTTTTTCAGTCATGTTATTTTGAAACATATTTATTAATTTTAAATAGATAGTAAACTTTCATGTAAGGCTTGTTACTAATTTTCATCTTAATTTCATTTTGTTCAGAGAATATAGTCTGGATTACTTCAGACTTTTGAAATTTGGACTTGCTGTAGGGTTAGATATATGATCCTTCTCTTTTTTTTATTAAATATTTTGTATATGCTATGTGATTTGTTGATTAGACCCCCCCCACCCCCACAGCACTACCCTTTTCGTGGGTTTCATTCATGCAGTGAGTTTCATTGATAGGCTTTGCTATGAAGAACTTCTAAGTCTTGGAAGTGTTGTGTCATCCCTCTGTGACTTGCTTCCTTATCAGCGTAGTATGGTAGCCTGACTCCATAATCCATGTTGGGAATCCCTACTATATTGTTCTAATTTTACATGAACTTACACGGGTCCAGAAACGGGGAAAATTCCTTTTTGTTATAAGGCACTAGTCCTCCTGTCACCAGTCATTCAGTATGGACTCATTGCAACTAGATGACATCTGCAAAGACCCTATTTCTAAATAACGTTGCCTATTTCTAACTAAAGTACTTTGGGTTAGAGTTTCAATGCATGTTTTTGGGGGGACATAATTCAATCCATAACAGGGACAATGATATTCTCTGTTCACACAGGGGAGTCCAAATTGAGGGCAAAATTCTCTCCAAAATGCAGAGCAAACAGTAACTGTCCTCAGAGCCTCTTACATGAATGGTCCTGTGACTTAAGGTCCACCGTCAAACTCTCATCCTGGACTAACAACAATCAAATTATTTTTGTTTGATCTTTGCTTCCATCTCCCCTTCCCATAAGGGACAGTCAGTGGCTCTTTAACTCCCCCCAGATTATCTTTCAATTTCCACACTACTCTCTCTTATTCTCTCTTCAGCATTTTGATTAATTTAGCTCTTCACATGATGCACAAAAGGCTATCAATAAAGCATTATGTTAAAACCATTGCTGAAACTCTAACATTTTCCTTTTAACTATCCTGAGCAGAAATAATCCTGGGTGGGTGGTATTATTTTCGTAATATTGAGAAGACATCTTTCTGTCCATGGTTACTTCCACCACTTTCTTCCATTCCCTTGATATTTGAAATTGATTTGAGGGATAATAAATCTTATTTTGCAATTAGAGAAAGGGCAAATACCCCTAAGAGGGGTAACACATTGTTTGAGTTTATTCTGTGTGTAAGCGATGGATCAGAGATCTTCTCCCAAGAACGGGGTTGATGGAATGAGGAGCAAATACCACTAGCTGGAACTCTAAAATGAGAGGACAAGGTCAGGAATAGGACAGAATTGTAATATGTAATATACATATTTAATATGTAATATATATGTATATGTATACATATACATATGTAATATACATAACTGTAATATGAAATATAAAATTTCCTTACTGAAAAATGTGCCCTTCCTCATTATTACTCACTTTAAATTCTCCACATTGTAAAAGGAATTCAAATCTACTTCTAAAGATACACACAATTTAGCAAGATCAACTGAAAATAAGTATGGAAAATGGGGCAAATGGAAAACGTGGGCAGGATAGTAAGGCAGGGCCAGGGGTGTCTACCCATGGTGTCCAGGCCACGTCCATATGTGATGCACACGCTATGTCACCATGACAGACATGGGTCCCAAACCTGGCCCAAGTGTTTTGATTGCCTCTGTGAAAAAGAAACACATGACCACTAATAAGATTTGCAGTGAACTAGAATCTCAGAGGATAGGACTCATGTGTATTTAAAAATAGCTCTTCATATTGTTCTAATGCGTGTTCTTCATTTAAACTCAGGTTCTTAAAGGCTTATATTTTCTCTTTCTTCTACTCTCTCTCATCAGTGTCTTGCTGCCAGTCATTCCTACTTAGCTCAGTGTAGAGGCAATGTCATGATGTACATTCCAGGTAAAGTACAGGAAGAGCATTTTGAATAGAATAAAATGTTATAGGAAATTGCTTTCTTTGAGAGCAATCAGGTGGTTAAAGTCATATAAGGGGAAAAGTTTTTGAGAATACAGGATAGAATAATATTATTTCCCCTACTTCTAAGAGTTAAATGATTTAAAATTAAAAGCTGAACATATATAATACAGAGGCCCATGAATTTTAATGGTCAAGTAATAAAGTAATTCTTTCATAGGGTGAAGTTCTCAGTTCTTAAGGAAAAAGCGTTTGGTTTGTTAATTATTTAGGACAAATCTCAGTGAAGTCATTCTGACTCGCATGATTTAAGAATGCTAATTTGGTGACTCAAATTTCATAATTGCTTAATGAAGCCTACTGTTTCCCTCTCTAGACTATATCCATTTCCTGGTGTTCTCAAAATGTAGCATTTTTAAAGAAAACGAGATAAGGCGTGTCTATTCTTCCTGTTTGTGTGTGCCTGTGCATATGATTTCTGAGTGTGTCTGAATGTGAGGTATGCAGTGATTTTCATGCATTGATTCACATGAATCATGAAGACATTCCTATTTCTATGAATAGGAATACATTTGAATTTATAGTAAATGCTTTTGGCTGCTGTCTCTGATGTTACTGTAACTGAAGTAGCTCAAAAGCACAAAAGATCATGTCAGGCTTTATGTAAAATTTACTAGAGCTGTTTATAAAGGCACCTTGTGTATTGTTGCTTTGCTCATGCACTTCACAGGAAATCCTGTCATCCCGTTGCTTCCTTCCATGTTTCAACTGTCTCTCATTATAAATAGGAGTGTTTACTGCTAATGTCCCCTGAGCCACAAAGGGAAAGTGGTATGGACTTCTGTTAGGTTTCACTTGCTCTTCAAAGTGATAGCTTCACACAGTCATGAGTTTGACAAGTCTGGGTAGAATTTTATTGTCTGGCCATGTCCAAAACGTAAGGCATCATCCATAGACAATCTCCCAAAGAAAATATTTTATATACTGGGTCACAACTGTATCCACTCACCCACTGTTAGTCTGACTTTTCCTTAGTTACCAAATATAATTCTATCTCTTAGATGATAATGGCCATTTGTACAGAAATTTCTTAGATAGACCTTTAACAGAGGCCTCACTTAGGAAAATTTTCAAAAACCTCCTGCTTGTCGGCAGAGTTACCTTTATCCCCACTTCCCATCAGTAACCTGTAGATATACCAGTCGTATTTGAGACTTGGCTGTCTCACGGGTCTCCTCCATATGCAAAATCTGAGCTCTAACTCCTCTCTCTGATCATTACTTGACTGATAAAACCCAAGTGGGTAGGAGGCAGGACCAGTTAGACTGCATTATGGAGTCAAATAAACTCTGAAATCTGGAGACTTCAATGCAACAAAAGTTTATTTCTCACCTTTGGGCCTACTGTGCTGCTCCCTTCCAAGGCATGAATCAGATGGATATATTCTAGACACATGCATGGTTTCAGGGTGTTCCACAACCACCTCAAACAGTTCTGCATTTTCCAGGAGGAGAAGGGGTGATAGGAGAGGAGGACAATGCAAGTCAAATGTTCCTGGGTAATTATTTGAAACCACAGCTGGCAGTCTTTGAAGAGGTTGGGAATGGTTTGCCCCAGAGATGGTCTATTCCTCAAAGCTTCTTAAAAATAAACAAAGAGCGGTGCCTGGGTGGCTCAGTCAGTTAAGCCTCTGACTCTTGATTTTGGGTTAGGTCATGATCTCAAGGTCGTGACCTTGAGCCCTAAGTCAGGCTCTGCACTGGGCGTGGAGCCTGCTTTGAGATTCTCTCTCTCTCCCTCTGCTTCTCCCCTACCGGCCCCCTCACTCCTGCTCTCTAAAACCAACCAAAAACCAAAACAAACAAACCTGGGGAATAAGCTTACACTTGTTTTATTTATGTCAGGCAAACACGAATTGGAACATGAAATGCCTCTTGTTGGCTAATAAACTAAATAGCAATGAGTTGGAATGTTCCAAAGCATTTTCAAACTTCAGATTCCATCCTCACGACAACCCTGTGAAGTAAGTGGCAGGCGCTTCTTCTTCTTTGTTTTACAGGTAAGATAACTGAGGTTCCAAGAGGTAAATGAGTTATATAAAGGTAACAGTTTGTAAGTGGAAGCTTTGGGATTAGAGTTTACATCTTCAGTTTCTACAACTTGATCTCTTTCCCTACCTTCATTTCAGTACATGGATTCACTGCTGGGGCAGAGATAGTACTTGGGAAATGGGGAGTGTTCTTTTGTTATCATACACAATCAGAGGAACGGCAGGGTTAAGATCCTCCCCTTTTTTAAGAATAAGAATTAGGTCTTCCAGGGATGGGATTGAAGGGAGCAGGTAATTCATCCTGTCTTTGTCATTCATGTTCAGATAGGTATGCATTCCAAACCCTCGGTGCCCCCAAACACTTGCAAAATTATCATTTCTCTTGCATCTCTCTTTTTTTTTTTTTGTCAGATAGAGAGCACAGGAATGAGCACAGGCAGACAGAGTGGCAGGCAGAGGCAGAGGGAGAAACAGGCTCACTGCTGAGCAAGGAGCCCGATGTGGGACTCGATCCCAGAATGCTGGGATCATGACCTAAGCCGAAGGCAGCCGCTTAACCAACTGAGCCACCCAGGTGTCCTTCTTACATCTCTTTAACCTAAGAGAAAATTACATTTGTGTGTGTGTGTGTGTGTGATATTGAATCTTCCTACCTGTGAACATGGTCTGCCTTTCTGTTTTCAATCTTTCTTTTTTTAAAAGATTTCATTTATTTATTTGACAGAGAGATCACAAGTAGGCAGAGAGAGAGGAAGGGAAACAGGCTCCCTGCTGAGCAGAGAGCCCGATACGGGGCTCGATCCCAGGATCCTGGGATCATGACTTGAGCTGAAGGCAGAGGCTTTAACCCACTGAGCCACCCAGGCGCCCCTCAATCTTTCTTTTAATCTCGTGAAGTATTTTAAGATTTCTTCATATAGGTCTTGCACACATCATCATTAATTCCTACTTTATTTTTAATCCATGTCTTTTTTTTTTAAAGATTTTTTTTTTTTATTTGACAGACAGAGATCACAAGTAGGTAGAGCAGCAGGCAGAGAGGAGGAAGCAGAAAGCCTGAGCAGAGAGCCTGATGTGGGGCTCAATCCCAGGACCCTGGGATCATGACCTGAGCTGAAGGCAGAGGCTTTGACCCACTAAGCCACCCAGGCGCCCCAAAATACTTTATTTTTGTTTGTTGTTTTAATGGAACCATTTATTCCATTATAGCTTCTAAAGGGTTGTTTGTATTTAAAAGGCTATTGATTTCTACGTATTAATTTTTGTATCTAGTCAACCTATTGCCTTCTCTTAAATAGAGTTATAGTTGATTCATGCAGGTTTTATGGGTCAAGAATCACAGAGTCTTCAAACAAAAATTTTATATTTGCTTTTCAAGGTTTTATGATGTTTTCCTCTTGTCTAATTGGACTGTTTAGTACCTCCAATACTATGTTAAGTAATTATTGCGATAAAGGACACTCTTGTCCTTCTCCTGTTTTTAATGGAAATGTTTTTAGTGTTTTTCTATTAAGGTAAATCTTGGCTTTGGGTTGAGCTAGAAATAGTATCATGCTAGGGAAGCATCCATATTGTTACATATATCTCCTACTTTATTATAGTTATGTGTTTCGATCAGATGGCATTTGTCAGTGCATGAGCTCATCAGATTACTTTGACCAGAAATCTGGACATGGTCTATGTAATGGAGTACAGATTTTTTTTAAAAATCTAGAGCTGCTCTAATATGGAAGTTGGTAACCATGTGAGGCTATTGAGGATTTAATGTGGCTGCCTGGTCTGAATTGAGATGTGCTATAAGTATAAAACATACATTAGATTCTGAAGACTTCATATGAAAAATAATGTAAAAGATCTCAATAATTTTTATATTGATTATATGTTGAAATAATATATTGGAAGTCTGTATTAAATAAATTATTAAAATCAAGTCTACCATTTTCTTTTTACTTATTCAAACATGGCTACTAGAAAATTTGAAATTACATGCAGGGTTTCATTTGTGGCTTGCACTATGGTTCATGTATATTTCCAGTATTGTATATATATTAGCTAGTGCTTGTCTAGGGTATCTACCGACTATGCTCTATACATTCAGGAAGAAAAGGCCCTTGTGAGCAGAACTTTTTTGTCCTTTGGTCTTGGATAGGTCCTCATATCATTGCCTTTGTAACACTACAGTTAGACCATAGTGTGTCATTAGGCACATTTCGATATTCTATTGGGGCTTAGCAAATCCTGCCTTTCCTCTTGGTGTGCGGTCCTCTGGGGAGCGGTTAGGCTTATTTGCTTAAAGAGTTCAGAGACTCCCCACCCACCCACCCTGCTCCCTAAAATTTAAAATTAAGAGGAGACTCTGGATGAACCAGAGTCAGAAGCAGGGCAAGAAGGTGACGGAAATAAAATGATTTCGAGGAAAGTGGTGATCTGCACTGGTGACCCATTCTCAAGAGAGAATCTAGGAGTTCAGAGAGAGAAAGCTGGTGTTTAGCACAGAGCACGGCTAGTGCTAAGTCCTCTAGGCTCACCTACAGTGGTGCAGTGATTCTGTTGTGGGATGTAATGTCTGAGTGTAGGAGTTACTGTTACAAATAAAATGAGGTACTGGCACTGGGTGTCACGCATAAGGCAGCCTGTATCGGTGCCTGGGCCAGCGCAGGTACTTAGGGGTGGTGGGTAAGTTCATGAAGCCTGAGACAGGCCCTTCATATCCTCTTCAGGTACTCATGCCAGTCCCTAGGGAGGTCATATTTGCATTAAAGTAAGTCAAGGCGCCTGGTGGCTCAGTTGGTTGGGCGTCTGCCTTTGGGTCAGGTCATGATCCCAGGATGCTGGGATCCAGTGCCACGTCTAGCTCCCTTCTCAGTGGGGAGTCTGCTTCTCCCTCTGCCCCTCCCTCCCTGCTCATGCTCACTCTCTCTCTTGCAAAAATAAATTAAATAAATAAAGTCAGTCAGACCTGATATATACTTAGTGTAGTTAAGATATTGAAAAATAGGTGTTACTACCTTCTTAAAAGCAGCAGAGAAACAGCTGCAAAAATTGCCAAAGCCATTTTAAGAAAAGGTGGTTTTCTACTCCTTTTCCACAGGATCACTGTTATTACCACCAGCAGCAGCCGCAGACGGCAGCTAGCTGTGATTTACATGTGCTTGTCAGGGAGGGGAGGCAGAGGAGTAATTTATCCATTCTCTAAAGCAGCAGCAGTTCTGATCCTAGGTAAAGGTAAAAGGTAGGCAAAAAAAAAAAATGGTTTGTTTCGGGTGCCTGGGGGGCTCAGTTGGTTAAGCGTCTGCCTTAGGCTCAAGTATGAACCCTGGGTCCTGGGAGTGAGTCCATCAGAGTCATCTGGCTCCCTGCTCAGTGTGGAGTCTGCTCCTCCCTCTGCCATTCCCCGCCTCACTTGTGATCTCTTTCATTCTCTTTCTCTCAAATAAACAAATATCTTTTTTTTTTTTAAAGATTTTATTTATGTATTTCAGAGAGAGAGACAGAGTGAGAGAGAGCATGAGAGGGGAGAAGGTCAGAGGGAGAAGCAGATTCCCCATGGAGCTGGGAGCCCGATGAGGGACTCGATCCCGGAACTCTGGGATCATGACCTGAGCTGAAGGCAGTTGCTTAACCAACTGAGCCACCCAGGCACCCTCAAATAAACAAATATCTTAAAACAACAACAACAACAAAAAGATGGTTTGTTTGGTTCCAAGGCTCTCTCACCTTCCCTTAGTCCTGGGTATGTTCTGCTTCCAGCCAACATTGCCTTCTTCTTCCCTTCTCCCTAGAAAATTTGTTCATTTATTCCTTCATCCATCAGACGTCTATAGAGCACCTTCTATGCCATGCATCAGGAATGGAAAGATGAATAAGATATAGTTTTTGCTGTCCACGATGGTCTAGCAAAATGGGAAGATTAGGAAAATAAGGGCAAAAATCACAAGAGAGTAATCTTTGCCAAAGGCATTCCATCTTTGAGTGGTTATAGTACCAATATTCTGGATAACAGCTGAAGGTGGTAATTAATTTCCCTAGAGAGCCATTCAACTTCCAAATCATAAGAGTTTAGGATGTTACTCAACTTTATAGACTTACACCACCAGATTTTGAAAAGAAAGTAAGAAAATAAAATGTACTGAGTTCCTATTATCTCACTGATTTCATGGACATTATTCCCATTTAAAGACCGTGGAATTAGGGGTTCACAAAACAAGTGACTTGCTTCAGGTCCTAAGTATGCAGAAGAGCTGAGATTTGAACTCAGGTCTGCCTGACATACAAGTCCATTTCTCACACTGTCTACATAGGAAAAATTCCCCAATTATAGAAACTCAGATTCTGTAACAAGTGAGGGGCCTATATTTTTGGATAGGGAGCTCTCTGACATCCATTTTGTCATCTAAGCAGGTCAGTGCATGTAAGTCTGGCCTTGGGTAGTTGAAAGCTGAAGTACATCATGTCCTTCTCTGCTAGGAAAGCAAACCAGAGGATCAGCAGACAGTGGATAGGTTCAGGGGGTCTGGCTTCTGATAGACCTTGTCACTTCTTGGGGGCTGAAAAGAGCGAGTTAGATCCAGTGCCTTTCGTTATGGTTCTCTGCCCAATCCCCACACCACTATTCTCAGATCCCACACTTACCAGAGGATCATCCAAAAGCTCTTTCAGGGCAGTAGGCATGCACTGTACTAATTTTGTACCCCCTTCAGTACCTAACACACTGCATTTGTATAAAAGGTACAACAGATTAACAAGTGGCTTTGTTTTGATAAAGCAAATCGTTTGAACATCAAAATTTAAAACTTCTTCAAAAATCTTTTGGTCAGGGGACGCCTGGGTGGCTCAGTTGGTTAAGCGGCTGCCTTCGGCTCAGGTCATGATCCCAGCATCCTGGGATCGAGTCCCATATCGGGCTCCTTGCTCAGCGGGGAGCCTGCTTCTCCCTCTGCCTCTGCCTGCCACTCTGTCTGCCTGTGCTCGCTCCTGCTCTCTCTCTGACAAAAAAAAAAAAAAATCTTTTGGTCAACTCTGTACATGGTAATCTCCCAGAATGTTGCTTGACTGCATTAAAGAGTTGAAAACTGGTGTTTCATGACTAAGACAGGTTTTCTCACGAACTCCACCCTGAATGCACTCTTGACTCCGACAGGAAGTGCTGTTGTGATCACGGAGAAACACATGACTCACGGGAAAGCCTGCCTTGATCCCTCCTCTGCCTCTGTGTGTTTTGAGATGCTTGAACATTTAGGGGAGTTTCCAGTCTTGTTTTGATTCCTCTTCCGTGAATCTCCCTCCTATCCAGGCTCTCCTCCCTGAAAATGTCACGTTTTCCACGTAGTTAAAAAACAAAACCAAAAAATGACAACAAGACAACCCATCACAAAGCCAGAAACTCTTCAGTAGCCCACAGTGATCTCTGTGTCCGTGTGTATGTGTTCAATTCGATCTTACTCTTAAAGTGAGACCACATTAAATCTTCTCAGCCTATGCTTTCAAACTCGAGTTCCTGCACTGGGCCCGCCACCCTCCTGCCGCCCGCCCGGCCCTGTCTTCTTGATGGCCGCATCCCCAGGGCTCCCGGGCAGAGCACGAAGGTGCCACACAGCCAGGGCGCTCTCCTGCACCACCGACCTTGACTTCTCGGTCCACAACTTCATTCTGCAGCCCTGGCCCCGAAGCCCACGTTGCGCCTCTGCGGCACGATGATGTCGCGGTTCGTGAGCTTCTCCCCGCTCTTGGGGTCCAGCATGTCCTTCCAAGTCAGTTTCTCCACGCCCTCGAGGGGGGCTTCGGCTCCAGACGGCCGCAGCACAGAGCAGGACGCGGCGAGGCGCATCTGCCGTGGCCCGCGGCGCCGCTCTCGCCGTGCCGGAAGTGCCGCGTGGTCCAGGAGCCCCGCAGAGGCGTGAGGCGCTTGCGCGTCGGGTCCGACATGCGCAGTGGCTTCTCCGACGGGCAGCAGGTCTCGGAGCACGACGGCTTCTCCAGTTTGGGGACCTCAGCCTCGAGGGTCGGGCACAGGATCCAGGAGCCGGGCAGCGCCTTGTCCTTGTCCTAGTCCTTGCTTGCGAGGCCTGCAGTGATCCTGGGTCGGGCATCCTCTGGGCGGTTCCCTGAGGCGGCCTTGGGCGAGAAGGGCTGGAGGGGGCTGGCTCACGGTGACTACCTCCTTCTCCAGGAAGCCCGGCCCCGGCTGCTGCCCCGCCGCCGCCGCCGCTCTTCCTGCTCCTCACGCCCAGGGAACCATCCTGCTTCTCAGCTGCCTTCGTCTGCGGGGCCACCTCCTTCTCCTGGCACGAGGACTATCCAGAATTGCCTCATGCTCATACAGTAGCCATGTGTGGAGACGACGGGGCAGCAGCCGTCAGAGCCCTTGACATCATCGCTGGCTCAGCTGGATGTTCTGGGTCCTGTAGCCTGAGGCCTTGCTGTATCTTCTCGCGGTAAGCATCGACGCCCCGCTTTGCAGTTCTTGCGGAAGTGTGCCATCCTCACAGACGACTCCTCGTTTCTCCGTTGCCTCTTCAGCTGTGCTCCAGCAGAGAGCCTTTAACAACCAAACACACGTGCGCACCTACCCCCGGTAGCGACCCCTTCATTGCCGTGGACGGGTTGAAGCTCAAGGCTACCAACATGAATTTCAAAAAGTTACCTTTGGTAGGCAGACATTAAACCTATATTTTCCTGGGGAGCCTGGGTGGCTCAGTGGGTTAAAGCCTCTGCCTTCGGCTCAGGTCATGATCTCAGGGTCCTGGGATCGAGCCCCGCATCGGGCTCTCTGCTCAGTGGGGAGCCTGCTTCCTCCTCTCTCTCTGCCTCTCTGCCTGCCTCTCTGCCTACTTGTGATCTATCTGTCAAATAAATAAAATCTCAAAAAAACCCAAACCTATATTTTCCAGCCCTTATAGAAAAAACAAACATTTTTTTTTTCCTCTGCTGAGAGTTATTGGGGTTATTCTTTTGTTTTCACCAGCAATTGCTGCAGAATTTTTTCTCAGCCCTGGTTCCCGGACAGGGTCTGTATTTGGTCCTCAGTTATGGGCCGTGAAGGCAGTGGTTTGCAGAACGTGATTCAAGTTTGTTTGCCTTTCCCAATATACCGTTCTCCCTTTTTATTGTTCAAAAACCTGAACTAACCAGAATTCTGGTTAGTAATGTCGGAGACAGAAAGCCGCCATGACGGGGACGGGGCAGTATAGGCCCTTAATTCGTGCCCACATACGATTGACTGGCAAGTTGACTAATACAGAAAGCTATATCCTAAGGTGTAAAGATAACGGATAGTAGTGGAAGAAACAACAAATTTCAGGTGACTGCAGGCACCTGAAATTGAATCAAAGAAAAGGATGGCATCCAGAGGAAGAGGAAATTGTCTGCGGTAGAGCGGAAGAAGCTTGCCACTTTGCTTTGGTTTTTCCTATTTTCGTGGCATGAACTTGAGCCTCTGGTTCTGTAAATGGAGATGAGAAAAACTAGAAAGGGGAAATAAAAACCAGAAACCGTAGAGCGATGTCAAAAATAATTTATCTAAAAATGTTATGAGAAGGCAGTAAATCAGTGTTGATTCGTAAATATCCATAAACAGATTTTCCTTCCAATAATGGAACCCAGCTGTTGAATCGTTTTTAGATGCCGTGTTTCTTTAGAACTGACAAGCCTCAGAGAGGCAAGGGCACTATTTATTCTCATTCTGCAGGTGAAGAAACAGGCTGACAGAGGTTAGCTACTTGCACAGTCATATGGCTGGTTGGTGACAGGTGTGACTTGAGCACAGAGGTTTTAAGTTCAGTTCTCATGCACTGCACCAACTGCCTCCTGTGCCTGAGAGAGGCTTTTGGGAATAGCTCAGAGTAGATCTTTTGTTTTCTACTGGGGTGAAAATATCATAGTCACTTGGGAGGAAAATAAAACATATGAGAACATATTTGAACACTAATCCCTTATGAAATATAGATGGGGGAGGAATTGATTATATCAGATTAATTCTCCTTTGACTTAAAGTGAAATTAAGGAAAAATTGGAAAAATAACTGGTTTGGCCAGTCTCACCAGCTATCACCTTGAGAGGTGAGTTCTCAAGGTGGAAAATTCCAAGTTAAGGTAGAAGAGAACTCTTTTCTGTTTTTTGCCCCTTGAGCAGACCAACATGGCACCCAATAGCAAAGTCTCCTTTTTGAAATTTCAAAGGCTGAAATTCCCTTTTCAAACTATAGGAATAGGTAGGACCAACTTGTCTTTTGGGAATTTATTAATAGAGAACTTCCTGTAGGTTTTATATTCAGGCTGGATTTCCTATGATATACAAAAACTTATTAGCCAAAAATTTGAGTTATGACTTATTGGGTTTTGAGTGGAATTTCAGTTATTCCTCACAACATCATTTGGGACAGACCAGATCATGATCGGGTAGCAAGCAACCCCCAAATCTCAGTGGTTTAAAACAACAAAGATTTATTTCTTAGTCATGCTTTGTATCCTCGCAGGTTGGCAGAGGGACTTTGGTCCTAGTGGTCATTCGGATATTCATGTTGACTGGGAACCTGTCAGGCTAGAGGAAGAAAAAGGAGAACCCTGGAAGATCTCACACTAAATCAAATGCTCCAGAAAAGAAGTGACATTACCCCAAATCCACTGGCTGGCTTAGTCATATACTGCGCCACCTACCCGCCCTTCCCACTTACTAGGAAGTATAGTCCTGCCTTGTGCCCAGAAGACAGAGAACTGGAATTATTTAGTAAATTATACTAAAGGCTACCAAAATTCATATATAAATAAAGGAGACACTGGTAAATACAATCCTGTAAATCAAATCTTTTTTACTAGTAATGTTTATAATATAATATAATTTAGAGGATGAAGTATTCCAAAATGCCTATTCACAGAAATAGTCACAAAATGAGAAGTACGGTTTAAGGCTGAGAGAAAAACAGAATTTTAATGTAGTCATTATTATATTGGTCATGAATATAGAGGTAAAGAAACTCTTCTTTTTGACCAGGAGTATAGTAAACCTAGTAAATCAAGTATTTTTTTGTCCACTGTTTGTTTGTTTTGGGTGGAAGATGCAGTATATTAGAGAAATTCTAGAATGGTGATAGCAATCAGATTTTATCTCCTATAACAATTCCAATTTTTTGTAAAATAGTGGACTCTAAATTTCTTTAATTTTTTCTATTGGTGAAACATACAATTTATTTGCTTTCATCTCCATTTACATATATTTATTTGATTATCAATCACTATCATAATTTATTGCATATACTGGAAAACTTTTACAAACATAGAAATTAGAACTGCAAATAAGCAGTCTGTACCTTTTTCCCACCCCACAAAGAACTGTCTTATTTGTCCCCTTTGGAGATAAATATCCGTGAGCACTTGTTGAACTGGATTTTCAGGCCAGGTCAAGGCTCAGTTCTTAGTGAGTAGCAGTGTCTACAAGCAAAGAGAGAAAGATGTCACATGTCCCAGATGGTTAAAGTCTCTGACTCAAGTTGGCAAGGGTTGGATATTCTACATCCACTTTTGTTTCTTTTCTATTGCTACAAGACATCCTGTCCGAGGTTTCCTTTTTTAGATCATGGGACGTTATAGCCCTGACTAGTCTTCCAGTAACTCTTTCAGATGAGTCCTTCCTAAGCTGAATTAAATGGATAATTGAACAGAGGAAACTACAGTGCATCTGAAAGTTCACAACCAAAAGTAGTTAGCAGTGGTTGGCAAGCTGGATCCAGAAGCTGCATAGCATTTCAGGAGGCTTTCATAGGGTGTCCTCCTTTAATATGAAAGATGCCTGAACTACTTTGTGGTGTATGAACCTTGACTCTCCTACAAGATTTTTTTTTTCAAAACTAATTATAAATTTAGTACTCATAAATTCAAAGGACAGGAGTTACTAGTTTTAAAAGTGCTACATGCTAGACATATTTTTTAAAATGCCTTTTTTTGAAAGGGAGATGGTATCTCCCAAGAAAGGACTGGAGAACTTTCTGTGCCCATTAAAAACCCATGTTTTATCTGGGTTAGCACAGAAAATGATTTTAGATGCATTGAGTTTTAGGAGACTTGAAAGGTTGAGGAAGAATACATTATACCTATTGAACTTTAGTAGGAATACCAGATATTCAAATACTTTGATGTTTATGCATTGTAATAGGCTAGGAATTTTATTCAGAACACAAAACAAATATAACATCTTTTCCAAGGGTTGGTATTACAGTGGGCTTGTCTACTTATTTATGTTTTATTTGTTTTGGATAGGGGATTTTAATATATTGTGCAAAATCTATAGACAGTTCTTTCAATCCTGGTAGTTGTCTTTTGGAGTATAATAATTACCAAGGGGCGCCTGGGTGGCTCAGTGGGTTAAAGCCTCTGCCTTCGGCTCAGGTCATGATCCCAGGGTCCTGAGATCGAGCCCCACATCGGGCTCTCTGCTTGGCAGGGAGCCTGCTTCCTCCTCTCTCTCTCTCTGCCTACTTTTGATCTCTGTCTGTCAAATAAATAAATAAAATCTTTAAAAAAATTACCAAGATCAGAAACTTCCAGGAAGTCCTAAGAACAGATTCTGTGTGGCTATGTGTCGTTGTTTCAGAGGTTAAAGTAGCGGACAGTGGAAGGAAGTAAAGGTGGTGACATTTGAACGCTGTCTACAGGGCTGCAAACATTAATGCAGATTTTTGTATTTTGTATTTAACATGTATCTATGAAATCATAAATTTCGTGTGTGTGTATGTGTGTTTAACAGCCCAACCCAAAAAAACCTGTGGAAATAATGATGAATAAACACAATTTGGTACTTGTTCTACTGAACTTGCAGCTTCTGATTCTAACAAGATTCCTTATCAAGCACTTTGGAAAGACTGACACACTTTTTTCTATCAAAAATGTTGTACTGGTGATTGACATTTCTTCTTTCCAACAGATGGTGCTATCTTACTGCCAACTATCCCGTGGCAAATCCTCCAAATAGGTCCCTTTCTCCAGTTATCCACTACTGGTTTTGGTACATCCTTCCTGTGAGCCAGCTGGGTATCATAATATTGTAAAAGCAAAGTCCTAAAAATTCTAATAATAAATGTGTTTAATTTCTCAGTAATTTTTCTTCCTGAACCGCTTTTTATTAAAAGCTAGACGTATAATTAATGCATAACTTATTTCTGGCTTCCTAATATTCTTTGTTTGACTTGGCCATCAACCTATCGAAGGAAGATGTTCATTAAAACAGATTGTGTTGACTTAAAATACCAAAGAGATTTTGATTAACTCTCCTGTGTACATCGGTAAATATTTGAAAGGGAAAAGATAGCTTTATTGAGTGAGACCCTTTCAGAAGCAGAGGTCATCTGGTGACCTCCTTAAGTTTCTTTTAGCTATATGACTTCTTGTCACCATGATTTTTGAGTTGTGCTAGGCTTATTAAAGTTGTTGGATGTAACATATAAATACAGATCTAGATAACACGGCCGTCATTTGCATCTTCTTGGCCAGTTTTTTGTTGAATACTGCCACATTTAATGTAATGGCTTAAAAATTAAATGTAGATATAACAGTTGAGTTATATCAAAGACTTAGTGGAGTGTGGTTTCATAAAACCATTTTAATCTCTCATTACCTTACTAAAACCTTTTTTATTGTGAAAAATTTCAAACATAGATAAAAGTAGAAGAAATGGTATAATGAAATTCCATTATCCATCATCCACCTTCAATAATTATCAGCATATTGTTAAACTTGTATCTGTATATCCCCAACTATCCCATGTTGGGGTGTTTTTTTATAGTTTTATTGAGGTATAATTTTTACATGCCATAAAAGCCATCCTTGTAATTGAATGCACTCTTCTACTGATTTGTAATTTAGTGATATTAAGTTAATTTATAGAGTTGTGAAACTATCATGGTCTACTTTTAGAATATTTCTCTCATCTCAGGTTTCCCTGTGCCTGTTTGCAGTCAGTTCTCACTCCTACACTTGTCCCCAGGTAACTGCTATTCTCCAAATCTATAGATTTCTATTTTCTGGACATTTCATATAAATGGACTAATATAATGTATAATCTCTTGCCTCTCACTTTCTTTCTTAGTGTTTTTGAGACAATGTTCACCAGTACAGTATCATGTTGTTGTAGTTCATTCCTTTTTTTGCTGAATTGTATTTCATTGTATGGACCTATTGCAATTTTCATTACCATTTGTCAGTTGATCAACATTAAGATTGTTTCTAGTTTTGGGTTGTTATGTATAATGCTGTTATGAACATGCATGTGACAGTCATGTGAACATGTATTTTGATCTCTCCTGGGTAGGTATCTAGTTGTGGAATTGCTGGGTTGATTGATATTTATCTTTTTAAGAAATTGCCAAGCTGTTCCCCAAATGACTATACCATTTTATATTCCCAGCAGCGATTTGAGGGCTCCCTGATTCTCCACATCCTCACTAACACTTGGTATTATCTATCTTTTTTAATGATAGCCATTGAAATGGCTATTGAAATGAATTTTTTCGAGAGAGTGTGATTGCATGAGTGCATGAAGGGGGTGGGGTGAGGCTGGGAGAGGGACAGAAGAAGAGGGAGAGAGAGAGGATGAATCCTCAAGCAGGTTCCATCCTAGGATCCTGAGATCATGACCTGAGCCTAAACCATGAGTTGCCCGCTTAGCTTAACTGACTGAGTTGCCCAGCTGCCCCTCATTGTCCTTTTAAAATTATCTTTTATTTTTTACTTTATTTTTTTCAAGATTTTATTTATTTATTTGACAGGCAGAGATCACAGGTAGGCAAAGAGGCAGGCAGAAAGAGAGGAAGGGAAGCAGGCTCCCTGCTGAGCAGAGAGCCTGATTGGGGGCTCGATCCCAGGACCCTGGGATCAGGGCCTGAGCCGAAGGCAGAGGCTTTAACCCACTGAGTCACCCAGGCGCCCCTTTAATTATCTTTTAAATCTGTTAAGTTTATTGAATGAGATGAGTTCTTTCTCTGCCCCAGATGACTTTTCCAGTTGCTCTTAGGTGTTACAAAGAATCTTGATTTAGTCAAAATGTCCTAACTGACTTAAAGGTGAGGCACCTACTTCCCATCCTCCCCTGAAGCCCAAGGTGAGGTGATGATGGGGGGAGGCCAGTCGTTGGCTTTCCTCTTTTGCCTTCATACTCTTTGAGCTTTCCCCCTTATTTTGCTGCCAAGGAACAAGGATAGGGGAGATATGGGGAGCAGAGAAGTCTTTTCTTAAGTAGTGAGGGAGCCTAACATTTTCTTGGCCTGCAGGTATTTGAGGCTGCCTTTTGACTGTCTGGTGAGCACTTGATACCCCTGCCTCGCTTGCTCCCTCACATGCGGTGAATACATTTTCAATATAGCTGGTTGCTTCTTCCCTGAACATCTAGAACTTGAATGATTAACTTCTACTTTTCTTTGCTGAGGTCTTTTTATCCCCTATAGGTTGCTGCTTTGCTTAGGACCTAAAATAACCTATTCTTACAAGGCCCTTATTTGGTTCTTAGGCAACATTAACTCATCTGTCCCCATAAATTTTGCAATTGCTTATAGCCTAACCCTGCCATCACTCTTAAGGTTCATCTGTTGATAGCTAGCCATCCCTTCTCTTTCATTTGAGATTTCTCAACTTAGAACCAGAGAACAAAGAGTTCACTGTCACCCCAAACTGAGAGATTCCACTGGGCCCCTCTTGGTAGACTTGAAGAGAGGGTCAGGCATCTCTAAGGCCTCCATGTGGCAGAGGAGACACAGAACACTAACATCTAAAAATCTTCCGGTTTGCTCTCTTCCTACCCTTTTATGTCCTCAGTGAGGTGAGGGATTCAAGAGTTATATGCCTGTTTACTTGTGAGATCATTTGAAAATTTGCATCTTGTTTGATGCTCCACTCTGGAATATTGACTATATGTTGAGACAGTTCTGGGTGATAGGTCTGGATCAGAGATAGGTCTATGATATATTTATATATTCCTCTACTGAGAAAAACCATTTTTTTTTCAGTTAAGTAAAGGGCGAGTGACTGAAGGCACAATAACTGTGTTTTACAACCCTAGGAAGGCAGAAGAACGAAGCAGCAGGGCTCATGACGTCTAGTTCTATATGGCATATGTCCATCCTCCCTCCCTCCCTATTTCCTTCCCTCCATTCTTCCTTCTTTTCTTTCTTTCTCTATTTCTTTTATTTTTAGGTAATTTCTCCACCTAACACAAGGCTTGAACTTACAACCCTGAGATCAAGCGTTGCATGCTGTACTGACTTGGGCCAGTCAGGCACCCTGGCTTCGGCACATTTCTTAATCTCTGTTTTTTTTTTTTTTTTTTTTTTAAAGATTTTATTTATTTATTTGAGAGACAGAGATCACAAGTAGACAGAGAGGCAGGCAGAGAGAGAGGAAGGGAAGCAGGCTCCCCGCCGAGCAGACAGCCCAATGCGGGGCTCGATCCCAGGACCCCAGGATCATGACCTGAGCTGAAGGCAGAGGCTTTAACCCACTGAGCCACCCAGGCGCCCCTCTTAATCTCTGTTTTTATCCTTTGTAAAATTGAGGCAGTACTACCTGTCTTTCTGGACATTATGAAGAATAAAAGAAATGATGTATGAAAACGAATTAAGCCAGTGCCTTGCACACAATGCATGCTTCTATATAACTATATGACTGGGTTGTGAAGCATTATTTGCATTTGTTTTCTAGACTGCAAGATAGCACAAAGTGGTATCTTAAACAACACATACTTATTTCCTTAAATTTCTGGAGGTTAGAAGTCCAAGATCAAGGTGTCAGCAGGATTGGTTTCTTGCCTTGTCTTATAGATGGCCATCTTCTTTCTGTGTCTTCATGTAATTTTCCCTCTGTGTGACCTTGTGTCCTAATCTTCTTTTCTCATTAAGTAGTCTTATTGGATTACGGTCCACCATAGTGACCTCACTTTCACTTAATTATCTTTGTTTTTGTTTTTTGAAGATTTTATTCATTTATTTGACACAGGGAGAGATAGAGTACAGAGGGAGCAGCAGGCAAAGAGAGAGGGAGGGCTGAGCAGGGAGCCCAATGAGGGACTCAGTTCCAGGACCCCGGGATTATGACCTAAGCCTAAGGCAGATGCTTAACCAACTGAACCACCCAGGCGCCCACTTAATTACCTTTTTAAAGGCTCTGTTTCCAAATATGGTCACATTCTGAGGTTGAGGTTAGGACTTCAAGATATGAAATTTGGAAGGACACAATTCAGCTCATAAAAATGATTTAAAAGGAAGAAGCAAAACTCTTTTATGGTTGATGTGCTTGCTTACATAACAGATCAAAAGACTATGACCAAACTATTGGAATTAATAAATGAATTTATTAAGTTGCTAGATCTAAGGTCAATACACAAAAATCATGTTTCTGTAAAATGGTAAAAAAACAATTAGAAAATAAAAATGAAAAATATGACTTGCATTTAGTATCAAAACCACCAAATGCCTGGTAACAAATCTAATACGTGATGTGCAAGACCTTCTCACCGAAAGAAAAAAAAAGGTTACAAAATGTTATTTAGAAAATTGAAAGAAATGAAAGAAGACCCAAGTATACCATGTGAATGGATTAGAGGGCTAAATATTGTAGAAACATCAGTTTTCTTGAATGGATTTATAGACCAAATAAAATGCCAGTAAAATTCAACTACAGATCGAGTTTTGTGAACATTGAGTAAATCTCAAGACATATGAAAGTTTAAGCGGTAAAAAAATAGGATAATCTTAAGGAATAACAAATTTGGCAAACTTCTGTTACCAGAAAGCATGACTATAAAGTTATAGTAATTAAGATAGTATGGTATTGGTGCTATATTAAGGGTCCCCAAGACTATCCTTAGGCTTGATGATTCTTTAGGAGGACTCCCAGGTCTCAGGGTATAGTCATATTCATGGATATTATTTATTACGGTGAAATGATACAAAGCAAAATGAGAGAACAGAAGAGACACATGAGGTGAACTCTGGAGGAAATCAAGTGCAAACCTCCAAAAGTCTCCCAGGGGAGACACATTTAATTTCCCCAGCAAGTTATAACAACACATGTGAAATGTTGTCTATCAGAGAAGCTCATTAGAGACTCAGGGCCCAGCGTTTTTATTGGGGGCTTGTCATGTACACATATTCTGTCAAGTACACACCCAAATTCCAAAGTCTAGAAGGAAAACAAGTGTCCAGCATAATCTTCACTGTTTGTACAAAGAGTTTAGGCACAGTGAGAAATTCCTATCAGTTCTGGGAATGGTAGAAACCCTCTACAGATCTAGGTTTCCACATTCCAGCCAAGGGCTAACCTTATATGCAAGCCTGTCAAAGGATAACATTCTCAGGCCTGTTTTATTAACTCTTTTCTGAGCAGGTGCAAAGATGGATAAATAGTGCAATAGAATAGAAACAAGTCCAGAAGTAAATCTACACATATATGGTTACCTGATATATGACAAAAAATGTCATTCCAATATAATGGGAAAGATGGCATTTTTAATAAATGATGCTGGATCACTTGGTTATCTAAATGGAAGAAAGTAGACCTTGACGCCTACTTTATACAATAGCCAAATATCAATTCCAGCTGGGTCAAAATAATAAAATTTATAGAAGATAACTTGGAGAGTGTCTTCATGATCTTGTAGGCAAGGCATTCTCAAAAGCTCCCAAAAAGCACCACCTGGAAAGGCAAAGATAGATACATTGGACAAGATTAAAGTTGGGAACTTTGTTAAAAGGTGGCTCAGTCAGTTAAGCGTCTACCTTCGGCTCAGGTCATGATCCCAGGGTCCTGGGATGGTGCCTGGCATCTGTTCAGCAGGGAGTCTGCTTCTCCCTCTCTCTCTGCCTCTCCTCCCACTTGTATGTATGCTCGCTCTCTCTCTCAAATAAATAAATAAAACTTTTAAAAAAGGGATAACACTGAGTAAAATAAATAAGCCATGGAGTGGGAGAATGCATGCTAATTATCATCTACAAAAGACTTGAGTGCAGAGGATATAAGGAAATCCACTCCCAGCCCTGAAGACAATGTAATATTAAAAGTGTGCAAAAGACTTAACCAGACAGGCACTTCATGAAAAAGGATATCCATATGACCAATAAACATACGAAAAGGGGAAAGGGTGATTATATGAGTTTCCTATTGCTGCTGTAACAAGTTGCCGCAAACCTAGTGACCTATGACTGACTCCTTGGAAGGTACTCAGCAGAAATGTGAACCAGTACTCATCAAGAGGCATATTATTAGAATTCACACAGTCACGCTTTTCATAATAGTTCCAAGCTGGAAACTACTGCCTATTTCCAGCAGCAATAAAATGAATAAGTAAATTGTGGCGTATTCATGCAATGGAATACTGAACAGCAGTAAGAATGAAGAAACCACCGCTATTACTGTGTGTAACGGCATGGGTGAAACTCCCAAATATCAGCAGCAAAAGCATCCAGGCACACAGAAGTACGTACGGTGTGATTGTACTTACATAAAGCTCAGAGCCAGTGCATGGTGTTAGAAGCCAAAATAGTGATCCCTTTGGGGATGATAATGCAGAGGAGGAGGCAATGGGAAGTGTTTTTTGTTTTTTTTTTAAGATTTTATTTATTTATTTGTCAGAGAGAGAGGGAGAGAGAGCGAACGGCAGGCAGAGGCAGAGGGAGAAGCAGACTCCCTGCCGAGCAAGGAGCCCGATGTGGGACTCGATCCCAGGATGATGGGATCATCACATGAGCTGAAGGCAGCTGCTTAACCAACTGAGCCACCCAGGCATCCCGGGAAGTTTTGTCAGTGTTGGCGATGTTCTGTATCCTGATTTGGGGCTGGCTATGCAGATGTTTTCATTCTAAAATGATTCATCAAGGCCTTACAATTTATGCACTTTCCTACACATATGCTAAATTTAGTAAAAAGTTAACTTATAAAATAAGTAGATAATGTGCATGAAGTCTTTTTGAGAAATCTTTGAAAAATTATTATTTTGTAAACTTTTCGCTTTCCCACCCCAACCTGAAGTCTTTTACTTCAAAACATTTGTTTCCTTTTTGGGATCCTCACACTCTCCAGTTGAAGGCTGGGTCCAATTTTAAGTTAGCAGAGTCACTGGAAAGTTTAGAATATCCTTTCAGGAAATGGGCCCTTAATTGTGTGGATGTGTTTCACAGGTTACAAAAACAGGCTTGGTGGGGATTTTAGCTTCAGCATTTCATCCAGTGCCAACCACACTTGACATAGAAACTCCAGTGACTCATCATCTCAGGTTGTGACAATGAGATTAGGAGGAGTTTGGAAGTTTAGGCGCAAAAGAGATCAGTTACTAGTAAGCCAGTTTCTGTGTTTTGTCTTTTCAGTAATGCACATATTCTTAGTGAGTTTCAACCCTGTGTGTGACTAAAGATGTTCTCCAAGTGTGAGATTTCATACAGTCCTTTAAGAGTTCCTTTTAGGGACGCTTGGGTGGCTCAGTTGGTTGGGCGGCTGCCTTCGGCTCAGGTCATGATCCCAGTGTCCTGGGATCGAGTCCCACATCGGGCTCCATGCTCAGCAGGGAGCCTGCTTCTCCCTCTGCCTTTGCCTGCCACTCTGTCTGCCTGTGCTCGCTCTCTCTCTCTCTCTCTAACAAATAAATAAATAAAATCTTAAAAAAAAATTTTAAAAAGAGTTCCTTTTATCTCACTGAACTTATTTGGTTGCTTGTTCATTTATTTATAAACTTGCTTTAAGAAATCCTGTAGTGAGGGATGCCTGGGTGGTTCAGAGGGTTAAGCCTCTGCCTTCGGTTCAGGTCATGGTCTCAGGGTCCTGGGATCGAGTCCCGCATCGGGTTCTCTGCTCAGCGGGGAGCCTGCTTTCCCACCCCCTCTCTCTGCCTGCCTCTCTGCCTACTTGTGATCTCTCTCTGTGTCAAATAAATAAATAAAATCTTTAAAAAAAATAAAAAAAATTTAAAAAAGGAAATCCTGTAGTGATATTACGCCTCCATCAGAAAGGATGAATACCCAACTTTTGTATCACCATGGACAGGACTGGAGGAGATTATGCTGAGTGAAATAAGTCAAGCAGAGAGAGTCAATTATCATATGGTTTCACTTACTTGTGGAGCATAAGGAATAACACGGAGGACATTGGGAGATGGAGAGGAGAAGTGAGTTGGGGGAAATTAGAGGGGGAGACGAACCATGAGAGACCATGGACTCTGAGAAACAAACTGAGGGTTTTGGAGGGGAGGGGAATGGGGGATTGGGTGAGTCTGGTGGTGGATATTAAGGAGGGCAGGTATTGCATGGAGCACTGGGTGTGGTGCATAATCAATGAATCTTGGAACACTGAAGAAATAAATTAAAAAAATTAAAAAAAACAATAACCCTGGAGTGAAAGATACAGAAGAGATAGAAGACGGAACTCCTTTCCTTTGGAATTACAGAATCTGGATTTATGGAACCCTTAAGGATCATTCAGTCAACGATGTATTCAGAGTGTTGGGGGAGACCATATTTCTGAATCCTCATGTTTGCGTAAAAGGAGCCTTCCACGCAAGTTCCTCAGGGGAAAGTTTCCACCCTTTTCTCATCTCCCTCTGCTTGGTGACCTCTCTACTTGGTGAGATTAGTAGAGAACACCTGAGCATTCAGTGGCTTGATTCCCTATCTTTGTTAAAGCAGTTGGTCCTGAAGCTGTAGGCCTTTATCTGTCAAGTAGTTTTTTTTTTTTTTTTAAAGATTCCATTTATTTATTTGTCAGAGAGAGTGAGCACAGGCAGAGTGGCAGGCAGAGGCAGAGAGAAGCAGGCTCCCTGCCAAGCAAGGAGCCCAATTCGGGACTCGATTCCAGGACTCTGGGATCATGACCTGAGCCGAAGGCAGCCGCTTAACCAACTGAGCCACCCAGGCGTCCCTGTCGGGTAGTTTTTGAAGAGGGTGCTGCCTCTGCAGTGATTGGGTTTTTGGATCTGTAAGCTGACTTCATGGTCATGGGTAACAGAAGGTTGAGTGTACCTACAGATCTAAGATGCCTTCTTCAGTATGTCTTTATCAGTAATCAGTCTTATTTTTATTTCTTATCTGTATGTGTCTCTCTCTCTTTTTTAAGATTTTATTATTTTATTTGACAGAGAGCAAGAGAGCATGAGCAGAGGAAAGGGCAGAAGCAGACTCCCTGCTGAGCAGGGAGCCCCACACAGTGCTTGATCTCAGGACCCGGGGATCATGACCTGAGCCAAAGGCAGACACTCAGCCTACTGAGTCACTGAGGTGCCCCTTTGTGTCTCTTTCTTGATGAGCTCATTCCACTTTGATTTTGGTTGGCCACGTGTCTTAGTCTGTTCAGGCTACTGTGATATACCATAGACTGGGTGACTTAGAAACAACAAAAATTTATTTCTCACAGTTCTGGAGGCTGGGACATCCAAGGTCAAGTTTTGGGCAGGTTCAGTGTCTGGTAAGGACAGTCTTTTCACATGGGAGAAAGGGCACGGTGACTTTCCAGGGTCTGTTATGAGGGCACTAATTTCATTCATGAAGGTTCTACCTTCATGACCTAATTACCTCCCAAAGTCCCCACCTCCAAATGCTGTTATGTTGGGCATTAGAATTTAACAGACAATTTGGGAGGACACGGTCTGCCTGGGAGTATGCTGTTCTTCCTATGAGGCTCAGAAAACATGGACACACAACTGTCCTGCACAGTTGAACAGATTAAACTGTTAGAATGAAAAGAAAGCTTTGCTAAGTTTTAAGGAGAATAAAAAGGAAAGCAAGACATATACAAAGAAAAAAAAGAACAATAAGAAAGATTGAAAGCTACCTAAATGTTGAAATCAGGAGTTCGGGTATCTCCAGTCTCTTTCCTTGAGATGGGCTCATTAGCACCTCTGCTGCTCAACAGGTCATTCTTATTTTTCCGACTATATAAGGAAAACTAATGTAGAAAACTCTAGCAACAAAATGGTATAAAGAAGAATCACCTAAAATCTCTCCAGTAGGGCACCCAGTGAATATTTTAGAAACGATTCTTCACAGAATGGGCGTGAGAGAAACTTCGGAGTCCTAGAACTGTTTATATATTTATGTGGTTGGTAGTCACAGGGTGTATACAAAGTGAAAATTCAAGTTGTACAAGATTTATGCATTCTACGGTATGTATATTATGTATCAGTTTAAAAATCTAGATGTTTCTTTCTCTCTACAGTTTCACAGAAATAGAATCTTATTATCCATGCAGTTTTGATATGTTTTTCCTCCAGGGGTCATATATTATAAACTTTTTCCGTAACAATACACTTACCTATATATCTCTGTCTTAGGGCATGTTGTGGCAAGATTTAGAATCTTATGGAAGCTGGTTTAGGGAAAATAGAAGTTATAGTCATTCTCATGGCATCTTAGGCGGATTATATTTATTTTTTAATTTATTCTTTATCTTTGAGCCAATCTTCTGATCCTTCTCTAATTTATCTTACTTTCTATATATTTGATGATCTTAAAATTTTAGCAAAGTCTTAGGGAGTAGCTTCATGTTTCCATCAGACAGTTTTCTCACATAAAGGGCCATTTGATGAGGTCCATGTCTTAGGACATAGATAATCCATGGAATTCACTATGTGAGTATTCTGTCCTACCCGATGTAGCTATGCCTGTAAAGCAGGAAAGTAAGTATCAGAGAAGGTAGTCTGCATCTTGTCAACAAATGAAAATCGTTGTTTAACTGGGTGGGAAGATGGGCAGAAATAGCTTTCATTACCATTTTAGGAATTCATTCAGTAGACATTTGTCATTCGAAACTCTAATGTGTGTGACATTGTATTGGATGCTGGGGATACAGCAGTGGATATGACATACATACTGGACTTCAGTGAACACAGTCCAGTATAAAGTGGAGCCTGGAGGGTCCCTGTTGAAGCAAGTTTCTAAGACAGATGTTTCCTCATTCTGTGATTGCCCAAGGGTGAGAGCTGCACTGGGGCAATCTCCTTGGGCACAATGATGGATGCTAAAAATGAAGAATTTGTATTGTTAGAGTAAAAAAAGAATCAGAGGTCTGAAAACCTGGAGAAACATTTGGAGGTTGGTAAAAGGTAAAGAAAGCCAGTAGAAGATATTGAAGCCAAAGTTTGAAGCCAGAAATTTGAGGTCTGGTTTGCAAAAAGAAGAGAATCTGGAGTTGAGGTGATGGGTGAATTAAAATCATAAAAGAGTAAAGAAGGTTAAGTGAAGCACAGGTGACCACAGGCCTTTGAGGTGAGTGCATTGGGCTAAATGGCCAGCTGGAGAAAACAGAGAACAGACACTCAGGATGAGAAGAACACACAATAAATGTGACGTAACTTTGGAATCCGCAAGAACCTGTGATTAGGTCTAGATTTGTTGTGATAGTAGACTGAAAGTCAGTTTTAAGTGCCAGATTTATTGAAATGATTATAAAAGGTTTGCTTGCTCTGGATGCATAAACAAGGTTAGTGATCTTTTCCAAAGAGCATACATCTATCCATTGGTATTTTCTTGGGTTCCCACCCCTGTCTACTTGGGCTACATATTGAATAGAAACAACAACTACAAGAATCTTTTCATTAACAGGATATAAATGCTTCTGAAGATGGATTGAGAATGCAACATAAAATACAACAGAATATTGCTATTTGGCAGCTTGTGGGTGGTCTGGTTTGTTAGTTGTTCTAGAATAAGCCTCTTACTGTCAAACTGGAAAAATGTGAAAACCAAACAACAGGCACGGTCCAAGATAGGATACTTAATATGATCATTAAGAAGGAGAAAGGACATTTGAAGAAGTAAAATGCAAGTTAATGACTCTTTGGTGAATGTTCCTGTTTAATATAATGGCTAATGGAGTCCCCTCTCCTAACCCCAAATCTGACATCTGGGCCAAATATTTAGCATGAAAGAAATGCTAATCAGCTGTGTTGAATTTGATCCCAGTGGAAATTTCATTTCTATTGTTTCTTAGAATAAGTGGATTTATGTTGGCTTCCATTGTTTAAGGAAATGCTTTGATTCCTTCGTACTGTTGCCAAAGGCACAGGGAAGACGTCCAGAGTAGGAAGCAAGCTGTGTGTGTGTGTGTCTCTGTTGCGAACTTGGGCAATTATTAAGAATTTTCAAATCAGAACTGATGTGAGAAAAGGGAGGAAACTTTCTGATGAAAGAAGCAAGTAAAACCCAGAAGTTTCTTGCTGTAATCTGCTGAAATTTTAATTGTTACTTTCACTGTTCTATATATAAAATACATGCATTTTAATTTAATTTCTTGATTATAATAGCTTATCAGAGAGAGATAAAGATAGATAGAAAGCTCCTATTACATTTCTATGCCATGGAAGTAATTTTGGTATTATTAAACATTGACATTTCCTTATATTTGTTTTATAATCAACTTGTTATTATCCTATATATGTGTATATATATGTATACATATACACACACATATATGTATATGTATGTGTGTATACACACACATACACACACACACACACCCACACCCACACCCACACACACACACACACACACACACAGTAGTTGGCCATATCCAGTGCTTTAGGTCTATAAGGATGATATCATGCTCATTGGATAAATACTTGACCAAACCAAAGGAAAAGGGTACATTCTATACCTGGGAATGTACTGGTAAGATCACTGGAAGTTGGTGTCAGTGCCTGTCAT
Source organism: Taxidea taxus jeffersonii (assembly GCA_003697995.1). Classification (NCBI taxonomy): domain Eukaryota; kingdom Metazoa; phylum Chordata; class Mammalia; order Carnivora; family Mustelidae; genus Taxidea; species Taxidea taxus. Next base: position 63,740 of record RCUC01165220.1, read on the forward strand.
TAAAGTGTTTGGAAGATCCATGGTCATGAAATGTGAGTGGTAAGATCCCCATTTTCAAATAGAAGGAGGAGAAGGAAGAAGAAGGGGAAGAGAAAGCAGCAGTAGTAGCAGCTGCAGAAGGGAAAAAACAGGGGTCGGTGTGTGGAGAGGGAAAGAGAGAAAGAACGAAAGGAAGGAAGGAAGAGGAAAAAGAAAAACGGTTGACTCCTACTAATCTGATTCCTGGCACAGGCTGGCTGGCCCCCACACCTTCATACTCTCACCCCTGGGTGGAATACTGGTTCACCAAGCCAGCTCAGAAGTTGTGTTTCTGTTCTGTCTCCCAAAGTTTCACTTCACTTGTGTTGTTCCCCATTCACCCAGTTCCCCTCTTTATTTTTATTTTATTTTTTTTAAAGGATTTATTTACTTATTTGAGAGAGAGAGAGTGAGCTTGTGTGTGCAGATATGCCCTTGAGTAATTGGGATTAGGGAAGGGCAGAGAGAGAATCTCATGCAGATTCCCCACTGAATGCAGAGACCTACATGGGGCGATCTCATGACCCTAAGATCATGACCCGAGCAGAAACCAAGAATAGGATGCTCAACTGTCTGAGCCATCCATGCGCACCCCAGTTATTACCCTCTTTAGAGGGTAGTTTCTTGATGTTTTTCCTTGATATCTTACTAGTTGCTTGAATATCTTTCCAGAGGTAATCTCTACATATTCAAGTGATTACGTGTATGGTTCCCCTGTCCCCATTTGTACCCAAATGATGTTCTGCATTTCGCTTTTTTTAACTTGAAAATATATCTTGATTTTTGTTGCACAGCAGGATACAACGGACTTCCCCATCCTTTCTTTAGAAAGCTCTTTAGCATTCTATTCCAATGTATGGAGTGTCATAATTTTTTAAATCTTCTTGATGACTTTTAAGCTACCCTTGTTATTTTGCTGCTTTGAATTTTGACATAGTTAATGAACAGATTTAAGAATATGTCATTTCACAGAGTTGTGAGTATGTATATAGGATGTGTTTGTGTGTGTGTATGTGTGTGTGTAATTGGCTAGGTTAAAGAAATGCATATTTTAAATGTTAGTAGTTATTACCAAATTCCCTCCCTAGAGGCATCAACTCTATTCCAATCAGTGATATATGAGAATGTACAAACATGTCACCTCATTAAATTTTTCATTATACAAATCTGACTTTTGAAAAAAGGTATCTCAGTAAAATTTATTTCAGGTGGAGTATAATATCTTTTCATATCTTAAAAAGCTATTTGTATTTCCCGTTCTGTGATCTGTCTGGTAATATCCCTTACCCATTTATTTAAACTTATTTTGTTCCTTTAGTTATTGATTATAGGAGATCTTTATATATGAGGGAAATGAGCCCTTTGTCAGTGTTAAGAATTACAGGTATTTCCCAGTTTAATATTGTTTTTATGTGACTGAGTCCAGAAATTCTTTATTTCATTATTTCTATATTTTGAGTTGTATTTTATTTTATTTTTAATTTTCTAAAGATTTTATTATTTATTTGACAGACAGTGATCACAAGTAGGCAGAGAGGCAGGCGAAGAGAGAGGAGGAAGCAGACTCCCTGCTGAGCAGAGAGCCCGATGCAGGGCTCGATCCTAGGACCCTGGGATCATGACTTAACCCACTGAGCCACCCAGGCGCCCCTTGAGTTGTATTTTAAAAGGCTTTCTTTACTGTAAGTTTTTTTTTTTTTAAGGCTTTCTCTGTTCCTTCTCTTCATTTACTTTTAACTCTATTCCACCTATAATTTATTTTGGTATAATATGTGAGGTCCTTTAATATAAATATGTTACAGTATTAGATGATTGCTGTGCATTGTCATAAAGTTATTTACCCTATAAAGATGTGTGTAGAAGCAACAATGTTTGTTAAAATGAGCAGTGTTTGTTAAAAGGAACAAAACTTATATCTAATAACAAAAATAAATCAGGGGACTCCTGAGTGGCTCAGTTGGTTAAGCGGCTGCCTTCGGCTCAGGTCATGATCCCAGCGTCCTGGGATCGAGTCCCACATCAGGCTCCTTGCTCGGCAGGGAGCCTGCTTCTCCCTCTGCCTCTGTCTGCCTGTGCTTGCTCTCTCTCTCTCTCTCTAACAAATAAATAAATAAAATCTTTAAAAAAAAATAAATCAGGGTGCCTAAGCAGGGCATTAAGCCCTTAAAGTACTACGTAAGAGATTATTAACTATATAAACATTGTTTTACATAGTATAAGATCTCCATTATATCATTAAAAGAAATCTTAATATTGGCACTTGAAATATTCATTTTCCATAATTTGAGTCTGAGTTTAATTACACCTCTTTAAAAAAACACTTTTTTTTTTTTGACAAAAGTCTCTGTGTTTGATATATTGGGTGAAGTAATTCTTATTGATATATTTCAGGATTTTTTTTTTTTTCCATGTGAAAGAGGTCATTTTTTAAGTTCAGACCATACAGGAGCTTTCTGTAAATTTTACCTACACCAGCATGAGAACACTGAAAGAATGCCACAGAGGGAAGATAGGGAACCTCAACATGCCGATTTCAGGGCCAAAGGCAGAAGGAAAACTAACTTTATCCTTTCGGAAACTTTTACTGAACCTAATTAAGGTATTTGAAGTAAAAACAGATAATCCAACTGAGTAAAACATTTTGGATTTATGTCCACTTACAAGTGAGCATGATGTTGCCTATGTTTTTGTTGAAGCATTGAGCAAGACTGAAGTGGAGACCATACTGGGACATTTCACCCAAAGTTCAGCCTAATTGTAGGAAGTTATTTTAGAGATTATCTCTATCCAGTCTTCTCATTTTGCCGATTAAGTAATATGGATCAATAAGACCCAATAACATGTCTGCAGATTTAATATTAATAGCGAATATCTCTAAAATGAAGATTAGTTGACCCTTGAATAACATGGGTTTGAAGTGCACAGGTCCCCTTAGATGTGGCTTACTTATGATACAGTACTGTGAATGTATTTTTTTCTTATGATTTTCTTTAACAACATCTCTTCTGTAGTTTATCTTATTGTAGGAATACAGTATATAATACATCTACCATACAAAATATATGTTAATCGACTGTTTATATTTTTTACAATGCTTTCAGTCAACAGTAGGCTATTGGTAGTTATGTTTTTGGGGAGTTAAAATTACATGTGAATTTTCAGCTGGACAGGGGGTTGGCGCCCCTAACCCCCATGTTGTTCAAGGGTCAACTGTAGAGAAAGTAGGGAGAGAACATAAAAATCATTTAATCCATCGTTCTTCCTAGCAGAAGGTAGAAGGTGTTCCTTATAAAGAAAATATTTGAAATAAACTTTCAAATATCAGAAAGATTTAGAGGCAGCCTTGAATGCTCAACAAACTTATTTTGGGACAAACAAGAATGACTTTACTAGGTGAAGAGTAAGTACATATTTCCTCAGAAAGTTTCCTCTGTTAAACTACGAAGAGATTGAGTTTATGGTTGATTATAATTAAGAAAAACTAAGGTCTTTCTTTTTTCTTTTAAATTATTTTTTAAAAGATTGTATTTATTTATTTGATAGAAAGATTGAGATTGAGAGAGAGCACAAGTAGGAAGAGTGACAGGCAGAGAGAGAGGGAGAAGCAGGCTCCCTGCTGAGAAGAGAGCCTGATGTGGGACTTGATCCCAGAACCCTGAGGCAGCCACTTAACCGACTGAGCCACCCAGCCACCCAAAACTAAGGTTTTTCTGAGTACATTTTTGAGTTTAACTTCATGGAAAGTGATCATGACTTTCCAGAATACATCCTTGTCAGGGACAGAATAACAGGCTGATTTAATTTAGTATGAAGTTTTCTTAATGAAAGTCAGTTTAAATAGGAATAACATTGTGTCTCTTCCAGTCACCAAAAACTTCCTTTCAGAGTATTTATCCTTACAAATGAAAAACAAGTGTTAGGAACAGTCAGAGATGAATGAGATTCCTTTGCCCTAAGTGCCCATGTTATTAGAAAAACAATAAAATCAGTTGCCCATTTTGGCTATTGGAAAGCTGTCAAGAAGCAAATTCAGGAATTATTAAAGAAATGGTATTTTGAGAGTCAGAGTCCCATAGTGAAAACTAAAACCAGTAGAGATGTTTAAATGCAGAAATGTTTATGTTTAGAATTAGCTACAAATTCTTTTTTTTTTTTTTTAAGAGATTATTTATTTATTTATTTGACAGACAGAGATCACAAGTAGGCAGAGAGGCAGGCAGAGAGAGAGGAAGGGAAGCAGGCTCCCCGCTGAGCAGAGAGCCCGATGCGGGGCTCTATCCCAGGACCCTGGGATCATGACCTGAGCCGAAGGCAGAGGCTTTAACCCACTGAGCCACTCAGGTGCCACTGACTTTAGGCTTTACATTCAGTTGGCCCTTAGAGCTAACTGTGGGGTTTAAAAACAAATCAAATGAAGATTGTTGTGCCACTGACTTCATGTCTTGAGCTTTCTTTATCATTTGTTTATTATAATGGAGAGTGATGACATTTCAGGAAATTGAGGATAGATTGTGTGCAAAATATGAAAAAGGAAATACGAGAGCAGAATTTGTCTGTGAGATGTTTTATTCTCTTGTTCCTAAGTTAGTTGAGCCAGTTCCTGTGGCATGTGTCCTTTAAAATTCACATTCTGAATTCTACCAGGCCAGAGTTTTCTTCTGAAGCAAAAAATATTTATATACTTCAGATCCTTGGTTACATACTTCTGTCAAAGAATATATTAGGGTTTCCTTCAAAATTTTGTTCTTATGATTTAAAGTCGACAGTGAATAGAATAGGGCTCCGTTTCTAAGGAGTTTAAGATTTCGCTTTAACCCGCTTTTGTTTCCATCCCTGCAAAATACATCAGTCTTGTATATATTGTAGTGGTTATTGGATATTGGTTACACAAATCCAAGAGGTAATTTGGCAGTAGCACAATTTCTTTTTCTCTATATTTGGGAGCAAAATAATAAATTCTAGTCACTCTTCCTTAGAATGGATCATTGTCAACATTGACAATAGGGTTTTCTCTGTACTACTCTTGGAGTATAAGCTGAGATAAGACCATATATTCAGAGCAGAGTGCTAAGAGGAGATACAAAGATGGGTCTAGGCACAACTACTTATTTATATCCCTTAGAAAGAAAGATGGCCTCAACTTGGCTAGCTTAATTTTGTATCCTTAAAATGGTCGTATTTTTCCTCCTATTCCATATCCAGACTTCTTTTGTTTTGATTTGGTTTTCCTTTTTTGTGTGTTTAATAAAACCCTCTCTGAGTTCAGGCTTGAGTATATGATTTCTGGGAAATCACGTAGATATTGAGAAGTAGGATGAAATAAGGACATTTTTATATCTACTGATCTGAGGACTGACATTAGACAAGCTTTCTTTTGTCAGAGTGGTCTTGGCATAATTTAAAGAGAGCAAAAGGGAAAATACAAATGCTTGACCTTAATTTGTCTTTCCATAAACTATAACAAAATATTGAGTTTTTCCTAAGCTAAAACATTCAGAATATGGCTGAATATAGGAAGTTATACCCTGAGCATAATTAGAATGTTTCTTCCCAAGTTTTGATCTTACACTTGTTTTATTTCTTTCCTGTCTTTTTTTGTAGTCTTTGAAGTAGTATTTGTAAAATTTTCCTTGCCAGGTTTGAACTCTCTTAGAGAATTCAGAGAATTGCCATATGAGAGTTTTGGAAGCAGAAAAGGTCATATATATGCTTTTCCTGGTGGTTGGGATCTAGGCCATTGGCTCAGAAACTCAGAGGCTCCTGCCTAGACTTTGAGAGGCAGATAATGTGGTAGAGCTGGGTTGATCGAGTGTGAGTGCCAGTCCCTTATGTACCAGCACTATAACCTTAGGCCCATGACTCAGTCTCTGTGAGCCTCAGTATTTTTACCTGTGAAGTGGGACAATTACTTTCTTTAGGGTTAAATGAGATAGAGTTAACTTGCTTAGAATGGGGCTTCATAGGTAGTGAACTCACAGTAGGTGTGAGCTAGGGGTCAGCAGTGCAATAAAATGACAATTCAGAACTCATCTGGCAGGAACTGTGTCTTATACCTGGAGTCTGGTGGTGGCTTCGCAGTCAAGAAATCACTTTTATGTGACCCTGGTTGTGGATTCCTTTGCTTTTCTCCAGTTTTCAATCTTAGGCCTCCAGCCTTTGAGTCAATTTTGTGAGCCACTAAATAACTGTTGAGAAAATTCTTTTTCAGCTTTGGCTTTGCCCATAAGAGTTTATTCCCAGGTAGATATAGTCTGTGACAATCAAGTGACTGCCTGACTGTTGTGTCAGACTGTTTTACTTTATTTCATTTATATAGGCCTTTTCTCAATAAAGAGGGAGTTAGTGTCCTAACTACAAAGACCTTCCCTTGTGTTCTGTTTGTATCAGCCGTAGAGCCTTGCATGGTAGTGGGCCCAGGACCAGCATGTGCCACTCTCTCTAGCACATGTGCTGGCACAGAGGAGGCCAATGGAACGTATCAAGGCACGTTGAAGGAAAGAATGAATGGATGGAGGATTCAGCAGATGTTACTGACTCAGAGCTCTGACATGGTTGAGCTGTGCCATCAGTGCTTTAACAGGCTTCTGGTTTAAGCGAAATAGAATTTCTTATCTGTTATTTCTGACTTTTGATCTGGTACTCTGTAATTGTAGCTAAATATATCCTAACATAAAGATTGAAATTTTTCCCCCTAGATGCTACTTTTTTGTTGTTGTTCTCCATCCGCTACCAAAGAAGTACTTCTTGCTACTTTTCTGGAGTAGTACTAAGTAGGCTGTACAAAGTTCTGCTGGAAACAAATTTTACTTTGGAAAGATTCTTTATGGCTCATCAAACCAACACTGCTTCCTTCTCTAATTCAGGAGACTGTCTTTGGTAGAACATCAGAACAGATGGGATGCGAGGAGATGAAATTCAAGATGGAGGCAAATGCTCTTATGTCAAAATGGAGTTCTTTATAAGTTTTTTGCATTAAGTTTGGTACAGAGTTTGCATTATTTGTCATTAAGGCATAATGAAGTTATTTGAATTATACATGTTCAGAAAATGAAAAACAAATGAAATGATTATTTTTCTGTTTAGTTCTGAACTGCCTCAATGGCCTGTCTTTACAGACGTATTTTATAAAACAGCTTGAGTCAACATAGAACAAAGAATTTGAGCATGCACAACAAATCCTTGGAAAGAGTTCTGTCAGAGCTTTCATCTGACCACCAACCTGAAATGCTGATGACCAGCCAGAAAATCTCTCCACATTGTCTGTCTTCAAGAGGTGTTAAATTGCAGTGCAGTCAGAATGAAAAAAAAAAAAAAAGTCAGATTTTTAATAATATCCAGTCTTAGATCTCATCAGCAAGAAGACATTTCCTGGAAAGAACCGTGTTATTACAGTATTATTAGTAATGATTTGCTTGATATGATCAACAAAGAAAAAGTAAATGATCCAAATGGGACTTCTGGCAGGGAACTGCATTCTCATTAAAAGAAGTATTAGTGGGCCAAACACATTTGAGTAAACACTGAGGATGAACTTGATTTAGAAAGGAGGAGCTGTCTGTGGAGACCACAAGAATTTGTAAAGCTAAGGAATTCCGGTTTCACCCACCAACAGAGAATAAAACCAGGCTGACCTTTGCCAGACCTCTTGGCAGCCTTAGCCACGATTTATATTTAAGGAAAACTTAAAAGTCAAAATAACATAGTTTACATGATGTCATGTGCTTTATCATTCCCATCTTTTGGATACTCAGACAATGGCATAAACCTTGGAGCTCTGGCATCTCAGAAAAATACCAGGAAGAGTGGGGGTCGTGGAGAAGACTTCAGATTCATTGCTACAAGGTCACCAGCTTGAAAGATAATCAATAAATCAGGCAAATGGATGTGAAAATGTTGCCAGCTCAGTTTGCCAGTGAGAAAAACGCAATACAAAAATGTGAACAATGATGTTGATGGCATAGTTGTGAAAGAGACTAGAGATAATTCAACCAAGCATATTCATTTCTGTATTTTGGACAGTTGCTTTTTAGAAAATATGAACTGGAAGCTCCTAGGTGGCTCAGTTGGTTGGGCATCTGACTCTTGATTTTTGGCTCAGGTCATGATCTCATGGTTGTGAGATCAAGCCCCATGTTGGGGGTCCGTGCTCAGTGGGGAGTCTGCTTGAGATTCTCTCTCTCCCTCTGCTCCTCCCCGCCTCTTGTGCTCTCTCTCAAATAAATAAATAAATATTTAAAAATATATATAAGATAAAAAAACAAGGAAAATTTGAGTTAGGTAAATGATGTCTGGAAATAGTCTGATAGGTCCCTTCCAATTCCTGTCATAACATATACCAATCTTAGTTTCTAAAAAGCCTTGTATAAATGTAACATTTTCATTTTTCAGATGTTCAGCAATCTCATTCAAATCATAAATGGAAGACATTAAACACTTTAGAATTACTTGTAATAGGGTATGAACAATATTATTATTAAATAACTATGAAAGTACTGAAATATAACTTGACTGTTAATTGTTCTAATAAGAAGTTATTTTTTTATGGATAAAAATAAGATATATTCTTTTCCTACCCAATTTTAAATATAAGGATAAATTCTGCTGTAGGAGATGAGTCAGACTTCAGTGGTACTCCGTTCATCTGCAGAAAAGCAGTAGGTTGACTCAGAGGCTTGCTCCAATGGTTAAACTTTATGCAACAATGCTTCCAAATCAGTTGAGGAGATGGATTCAAAAGTCATATTCTTATATAGGGAATATGGTATGGATTTGCAAATTAGATCCATAGGCTGGTGGGGTAGAGAAGGTGTGAGATGCCAAAAAAACTTAGGACCACTTTTTTAGTGTCTTTAAAGTTTATGATTGATGGATTACAGTGGATTACCAGAAGGTGGGCTTATCTACAGTTCTATGCAAATTTCTTTTTAGGGAAGTCCAAGACACTCAGAAAATTAGACTGTTTTGCAGATGTAAACCTCCTTCCTCTCTCTTTCCCACTCTGCCCTCCCAGTTCATATTCCCTTCATGCCCTGCACAGAATGGAGTGGATGCCAAATTTGATATCTTTCTCATCCTTGAGAGCAAAACATGATGCACCTGGTCCCATTTTAAACAATACCTTGCACCTAGTCCAAATCCTTTGACTAATATTTGCTGAATTGGAATATAAATTACAAAGGGGATCTCGGCCTTGGAGGCCTACTGACCCATTTTTATTTATTAATGCTATTTGCAGAGTATTTTGGCTCTGGTACTGTTAGAGGAAGACCAGCTGGCCCAGGTGAGGGTAATTTTGGTTGCAGTCCAAACCTGGAGCTACCAGAAACCCATAAGGCAACTTGGAAAGAGAAGTTTGGGAGTTCATCCCTCTTGGGTGGTTGTTTCACTTTTGACGGGAACAGTGTACTCTTTCCACAGATGGAAAAATAGTTCTGAATTTCAGAATTCACTTGGGTAGTTTTTTAACACCTGCATTAGGAACTCAAAACTTTCCACATTCTTCTGCATTTTCTTCACCTCATATAAAACATGGTCTTCCCTCAGGGGCTTTCCCCTTCTCATTATGCCAAACTCAAAGCTCATTTGTCCCCTTTGTCACACGGCATCTTGGGAAGGTTTCCCTTTTCAGTGTTGGGACTCCGCCTAGAAGAGGACAGCTAGATGTCCCCTTAGAAACTTCTGTTACCATATTTCATTGATTCTTAGGCACACATTTTTTTCAACTAGTATCTCTGAAACAGATGCATGTTTCAATCTGTGGTATTTTATATTAAACAAAATACAACATAACAGCCAACACTCTCTGGTAACAGCAATAACACTATGTCTTCAGAGGTTCCTAGAATTACTTTGGGATCTATCGTTATGGTACTCTAAAAATGCCTCCCAAGGATTATCTGTGTCCTGTGTATTCAGAGCCCTGTCAATCACTGTATGGCTTTTGATCCTTTTAAGATTCTTTGATTTAGATTAGGAGAGTATAGTGGCTGAATCAGTAAAGGGCTGTTTTTTGTTTTGTTTTGTTTTTAAGGCTAGCTCCTTATTCTTTGCCACTTTATAGCCACCACACAAAATAATTATAGCTAATATTTATTTAGTGTTGACTATGTAGCAAGTGCTGTTCTAAGAACTGGAAATGTGTTACTTAATCTGCACAACAACTGAATGAGGAAGGTACAGTTAGTCTATTTAGCAGATGATGATGTTGAAGCCCAGAGAAGTTATTAACTAGCCTTAATATGAAGTATTAAAACAGGGACTTGAACTCAAGCAGCCTGGCTCCGAGGTCCATGCTCCTATCATTCATCACTGCCACAGAAAGATTTATGGTAATGTAACTGATGAGCAGATAGGCTACAAGGAGTCCATCTTCAAGCCAATGCCACTGAGAGATTACTGCTGAGAATATTGTTATTATATGATTCAACTTATGTCCTGAGATCTGATCTTCAGGTCTGTAAGAAAAGCTCCACAGATTTTGGTGTCCAACTGGAAAACACACTGTGGTAACTGCCATCCCAGAGATAGACACCTGGGGCAGTTTGTGGAAGACCAGAATATAGCAGGCACCTTCATTTTAACTTCTTTTATGCTTGAGTATTCTTGTCAGTTACCACACATTTGTAATTGCCTTAACAGTCCAAACCTATTATTCAGTTTTCCTCAGGCTTGTCTGAAAATAGGTGCTGGCTGTTTTTGAAGGTCAAATTCAACTTCAAAGGGCAAAGATTTTTCACCACTGAAAATTTCCAAAAGAATATGTTCTATTCTGTGAAGGCAATTCTAAAAGAAGCTCCCCTGAATTGTTTAAACAACAACAATCTTGCTAGAAAAAATACATATTCTCTTGGACTGATCATTTAAATGTAGACATGCTCTTCAGATGTTCAAGTCATGGATAATTATTTTAAAATATGATTTGCTTTATGGTTGGAGCTCTTGGAGCACTGAAAGTAGGATTAACCTTTTTATATATTATAGACATGATTAAACTACATTTCTATCATTTGCTTGATTGAGTTCCTCACAGAAAGTGATGTAGTATAGTTTCCTTTTGGTCTTCAGCATTATCACTCTGAAGCCACCATTGGTCAGGATATAACTTGTTTTTATATCTTAAAATTCTGTTTTCGTGAATTATTCTGGATCAAGATCATACTATAAAACAGATTCTCCTGAACAAAGAGAAATTCCAACTTACCCTATGAATTACAGATAGATTCTGTTTGAATAATTGACCAGTATGCCAGTTTTTTCTCTTTATTTCTTGTTTCATTTTATTAATCTATTAACCTATCAGCTAAGATTTCAAAAAGCTCATTAAAACATTAATACATTTTTTAGTGTATTTTTATTATTATTTCATAGAGCTGTTAGTCCTGCCTTCCAGGTGCATTCAGAGGTACAAAGGATTCTTTTGGGACCCACAGCCTCCACCCTGTCCTCTGGGCCACGGGACAGGGTAATGGAGTCAAGATCGCATTGGAATTTGCAACAGCTGGTTGAACATTGGAGTGTGGCCCAAACTCCCCCCCCAAATCTGTATAGTTACCCCTATATGTTAAGCGGGTCTTCTGGGACCCCCCAAAATTCTTAAGAACATTTTTATAAATGCACGGTTGTCAAATTCATTCTTGAATTGGGCATTGTTTCCAATCAAGTAAATATTGGCAAAAAATTCTTCAGTTGTTAGCTGTGTATTAAGCACTCACCACAGACTTTGCACTGGGACAAGGAGCCTGCTTACGATTCTCTTTCTCCCTCCCCTCCCCTCCACCCCTCCCATGCAGGTGTACTTTCTCTTTTCAAAACAACAGCAAAACCCCACCGCGTATGCCATACATAATAAATGCATTTTATTCTGATTTCTGTGCTTCAGAGCTTTGGATCTTGCTGTTAATCTGAATGTCAGTTTGGATTTCATCCTACCTGAATATGGGGAGTGGTGAGCTGGTTGTTTCTTTGTATTAATTTGTAAGTTTTTAAAAATGTAGGTCTTGGTCTACTAGAAACTATATGAAATTTGTATGAAATCATTATATAAGTTGTGTAAATGTATATATCAGCTATAAATGTATTTATAATTATATAAATATTCCTTGTTAGAGTCTACCAAAACACTGTTTTAGGCCTGAAACAAGAATGATTTTCTTACCTAGTGCAAATAGCTTACTAAGAGGAACTAAGAAAATGGCAAGAAAATCTGCAAAGACATGGTTTTCAGTGGAGCCTAAGGGTAGCTCTGGAGTGTGCATGGTACTCCAGGATTATCTCACCTTGCAGCAAGAGAACTAGGATTTTTCAGCTTAGCTAGTGGCTGTACCCTGCCCCATGAGGAGTGGGAGGAGAAATTGAACCCTTAGGCAATTCTTGGTGAGGCCCGTTCTCCAGAGAAAGGGGCAGCTGTGAACCACCAACAGCCAACACTCACTCACTGGGGATACCTGCCTTGTAAAGGGATGAGACGGGTACCAACACTGTCCACTACAGGCTTCCAAGGAAGCTCTATAGGGAGCAACCAACAGTAATCTCAGAAAAATGAGAAACTTTGATTTGGCTGCCCTTTGAGATGTGGAATTATTTTTCAGCTTAGTCAGTCATTAATTGACTATTGATCAGAGGAAGTGAATCTGCACATAATCATAGCTATAAGTCAAAAGAAAAGAGGGAACTGAATCGTCTTACCATCAGACTTTTGAGAATTTGAAGTTTTTTGCAAATTTAGTAAATCTGAGCTCAAACTGTCCCCACATCTCCTAAACTATTTTTGGTTTTTGGGAAATAAAGGCTATTTGGGAATGAAAATAACAATAATCGACACTCATTTTATTAAAAACTAAAAGGCATACATTAAAAAAAGGAATTATTTTCTTTATTTTATAAAATGGAGAAACAACTACATACTCATTGGTACAATTGGAAATATGAGAGGTATTTAGAGAATGAGACAGTCATTTCACCTCTGCCCATTGCTGAACCAAGCCTTCTGAGATTCCCACTGTGAAAGGCTTAGTATTATTCCACTCATTTAACTGTGTGAATATAAACACAGAAGACATGGAGCATACTTAGGGCTTCCTTTCCTGTTTTATAATAAAAGGGAGTCCTTTTTCTAAAAAGTAGATATATGACATATATATCTGATATATGACTCTGGCTCTGGTTCAGTGAGCAGGCTTTGTGCTTAGCTTTGCTTTGGAACGATAAAAAGTTGAATTCCATGCATAAGGGCCCAGAGGTAAGGGTTATAGGGTATCATATCTGGTCAAGAAGGAAGTGTGGCCTTTGGACAAGGTAAGAGGACAAAAATAGCTGCATTGGGAGGTTGATGCCCTTGACCATAAGGTCAGGCTTTAGAGTTTTAAACTCTTCAAGAATATTTTGAAGTCATTTTGGCAGAGAACTAAAGTTTTTAATTTTTATGTTTTGGACTAGATCTTTGGAAAGCTATCTGTTGTTTTTCCTTCTGACTCTATGCAGAGGCAGAATAAATGTTTCCCTTCTTGAAAACCAGCTGGTGTTTTACTTTAGTAGACATCACCCCAGATCCCTGAAGGAAGGAACTGTTTAGAACTGAGAGCAGGCCATACAGATATGGCCTATCCTCTCTAGGCCATGTGGCATAGGGCGGTTGTCCTTATCCACACAGCTGGCTGTGGTGGGGGTTGAATTTCTTGATGGCTGGTCCAACCTTCTGGCACTTCGCTGGGCCCCACTTACATTTAGTCCTATTTTACTGATGAGGAAATTGAGCCTCAGAGAGTTCTATAAATTGCCCAAGGTCAAAAACAGTGTGGTAGAACCCTGTGAGTCGAGTTTAGCTCCACATGCCATGTTTTCCATTGTATCACACTGACTCTCATAATCCTATGCCAGGACTTCACCAGGTGGTGGGAATTTTAAGTCTTTATCCCATATGAAGAAACTCTAACCAGATAGAGTGACTCAGAGCAGAATAAGTTGAGTAAATATTGAAGTGGGAATGGTGTAAAGGGATAGGATTACAAATCCAAGCAACTCAGATTCTGGGGCAGCTGTTTGGTCTTAGATAAGTCACCTAACCTCATTAGTCTCAGTTACCCCTCCCCTCATTTGTTAATTAAGGCGGTGATCAATAGAAATAGAAGTTCCAGTACTAACATTTTCTGATTCTTACCAAGAAAATTTGGAAGGAATAATCAAATGAACTTGAAGGAGGAAGTGATAGAATGGGGGAAGAACATTTCAGATTAGGGGAATAACTTAAGCTCAGAGATGAGTTCAGATAAGGTGCATTTTGGGGGCAGTAATAGACCACCACACATTCACTCATAAAGCGAGGCACAGTGCTTGGACAACAGGTGAGAGAAATGCCAGTATAAAAAGTATTTGGAGACCACGCTTAGCCCACTCACTGTTCTAGGTCACATCTCTTTTTGTCCAGTTAAAAGCTTCCTTATTATCAGTTTGAGAAGGTGAAGTAGAAGTCTAATAATTCTTAAGGTATAATGACATATTTGGGAATACATGCTAAATGCTACAGAGAAGGCTTTTCTTACTGACAAGAGATCAGCTGTGTGCTAGGAATTTGGGGAAACTCCTGCACATGAGCTGAGTTATGAGGTTTGAGGTTCTCTCTCCTAGTATGTTTGTTGCACATTCAGTTCTATTCAAGCAACAATTATGAAGGGCTGATTATACATCTGATATTATGGATAAAAGCAGCCCACAGCCTCATGACTCATGGAGCAAAGGATACGAAACTCCTAGAAAAACAGTATGGATAGAGAAACGTGTAGAGAAACGTGGGCGGGCCTAGGAAAGTGAGTGATTATAGAAGGCTGGCGGGACTGGAGAAGATTTCCTACTGGATGGGATAGTTGGACTCTACCTTGAAAGAAAAGAAGAGGGAGGGAATATAGAAAGCCAGATGAAGCGTACAGAATGAGGAAGAGCACAGAAGCATGACATACACAAGGTGATCAGGGAATGACAAGACCCATTGGACAAGGCAGAGTAGTCCATGGACAGTTGCAGAAGAACATAGCTGAAAACGAAATACGGTCTCATAATGGCTCTGCATGTTCTGAGATAAAAAGTTTCTGAATGTAAAAAACATGTTAATTACTATACCATCTCCTGAGACTTAGTGTGGGATTCTGGGAATGTGTCTGGGTTTTTTGGAACAGTTAACAGGTCAGAAAAAATGGAATGAAGTGGCTGATTGAAATCAAATGGGATAACTGAATTCATTTATTGAAGTGAATGGGCTGAAAACTTCGAAATAAAATTATATTTAAAAAAATGAGTTCAGCTTGAGTCAGGATGATCAGAGACTGATTTGGTAGTTCAGGAAATAAGAAATTGGTTTTATCTTGTTCTGTGTTGAAATCCTGTTAATTAGACTTAAATTAAAACTAATTAAATGGACATGCCCTACTTAAAGAAAGGCACACTTAAGTGATGGGTGTTTCTTAGAATAAAGTTGGGTTAGTACTATTGTTGAAGCCTGTCCCCTTAGAAAAATAATTCAATAAACATCTAAAAGGTGATTCATTGTTTAAGAGTTGACATTTGCATTTTTATGTTTATCTGAGGGCTCAGAAAATTATTTACTCAACTCAGTTAATTCAGTCAATGACTATTCATTCATCAAGCATTTATACCGAGTCCTTAGTAGGTACTGTTGGTAAAAGGAAGAAATTCATAGGATCTCTATAGTTAAAATGTCATGAATTTGCTTAGAAATCTCACTAGAGAGATAAAAAAAATTAAGGGACACTTGGAAAGAGTTACTCAAAGTATAGTTGACATACAAGTTTCACGTATACAATATAGTGATTCAACATTCATATATGTCACAAAATAACATGGGGACTGTAGTTAACCATCTGTCACCGTACAGATTCCCTAGGCTGTACCTTTCATCCCTGTGACTTATTTTATAACTGGAAGTTTATACCTCTTAATCCAAAATTAAGGGACACTTTAAAATATATGTGAGTGTATACAAGTTTTATTTTACCAACCACATATATAAATGTGAGAGGGATTGGGAGAAAGAATTACCATTCCACATCATATTCCAAGATAAAAATCTGAATCATTCTTAGGTTTTTTTTCTCCTTCATTTGCCCCCAAACCACCAAGATATCCTTAGTCTCCTGCTGAAGTATAATCTGTGTGTGTGTGTGTGTGTGTGTTTTCTTTCCTGTCATCTCTGCCTTTGGCTTCTTATCCAGATTAGTGGTTCTCAAAGTATGTTCTTGAGATCCCTGGGGTCCCTGAAACCATTTTGAGGGGGAGTCTGTGAGATCAAAATATTTTCATTGTAATAGTGAAACGTTATTTTCTTCATACACTCTTTTTCTTTCTTAAAAAATTTATTTTATTTTATTTATTTGTCAGAGAGAGAGAGCACAAGCAGGGGGAGCAGCAGGGCAGAGGGAGAAGTAGGCTCCTTGCTGAGCAAGGAGCCCGATGTGAGACTCAATCCCAGGATCCTGGGATCATAATCTGAGCTAAAGGCAGATGCTTAACTGTCTGTGCCACCCAGGCATCCCCATACACTCTTATTCTTTAAGGAGTACAAAGTAGTGTTTTTCAGAAGTTACAGAAACTACGATGATGCCACATCTTTTTTTTTTTTTTTAAAGATTTTATTTATTTATTTGATAGAGATCACAAGTAGGCAGAGAGGCAGGCAGAGAGAGAGGAAGGGAAGCATGCTTCCTGCCAAGTAGAGAGCCCGATGCAGGGCTCGATCTCAGGACCCAGGGATCATGACCTGAGCCGAAGGCAGAGGTTTTAACCCACTGAGCCACCCAGGTGCCCCTGATGCCACATCTTTGATGGCTAGTGGAATATATGCTTATGTGTTTTTGTGTTTTAGAATTCCTCAGTTTTAATTTGCACCACAGTAAAAATAGATACATATAACCCATTTAAATGAAAGCTCATTACTGACCTCAGTAATTTTTAAGAGGGTCACGGGGTCTTGAGACCGATAATGTGAGAATCGCTGGCTTGATAAATGCCTCACCTAACAGATCTTCCCACTTCTCATGCTTCTCTAGTCTCATCCCTTCCCCTGAGCATCTCACTGTGTCCTCCATGCAGGCCATGGAGTCACCTTTCTGAAACATAGGTCTTTTACTTGCTTTGAACTCAGAAACTTCCAAAGGCTTCCACAGACTAGCACCACACCACAGACTAGCAGTAGAAGGCTGTCACAATCTGGGCTAAATCTTCCTTGCCACCTTATACCATACCACCATTCCTTCCCACCATATACCATACCACCCGCACCCTCGCCAATTAGCACTAAAGATACCTAAAGATAACAATTTAATGAGGATGCCTTTTTAATTTTTTGTTTATTTATTTTTTAAGCAGGCTCCACACCCAGTGTGGAGCCCAATGCGGGGCTCAGTCTCACAACCCTGAGATCATGACCTGAGCCAAGATCAAGAGTCAGATGCTTAACTGTGTGAACTATCCAGGCACCCTGAGAATGCCTTTTTAATACCTTCTCAAACAAAATGAGTCATTTACTTGTTTATTAAAGCTCTACTTACAATAGCCAAGATGTGGCAACAACCTAAATGTCCATTGACAGATGATGGATAAAGAAAATTTGGTATAAATACAATGGTATATTATTCAGCCTTAAAAAAGAAAAATCCTCCAATATATGATAATATGGATGAACTTTTTGTAAACAAAATATTAATTCTATAAAGATTTTATTTTTAAGTAATTTCTATACCCAGCATGGGGTTTGAACTTACAATCCTGAGATCAAGAGTCGCACACACTACTGACTGAGCCCGCCAGGTGCCCCCAACATGGTGGAACTTTGAGGACATTGTGCTAAATGAAAGAAGCCAATCAGAGAAGGATAAATACTGCATGATTTCACTTATACGAGTTATCTGAAATCAAATGTCTAGAATCAAAGAGTGGAATGAGACTTGTCATAGGCTGGAGGGAGTTACTAATCGACAGGCATATGTTTCAGTTAAGCAAGATGAGTAAGTCCTAGAGATCTTCGGCACAACTTTAAACCTGTAGTCAACAGTATCATACTGTACACTTAAAAAATGTTTTAAGAGGTTTTAGATCTCATGTTAAGTATTCTTACCACAACAAAATAAAATGATAAAATCTAAAGTTATTGCCAAATAAAAAAAGACCAGCTTCAGAATCTGTGTTCCCAAAATATAGTGATCACACTTTTGTCATTTATCATAGTTTGACTTGTCTAGTGACAGGGTAGACAGGTCCTCACAGATGCTTAGTACATTTTCTTGAAAGTACTTTGTTGAATAATGAAGAGATAAATCCTTGCAATAACGAGATTCTGTTATCTGCTTATGGAAGCATTTTATAGTAGGCACAGATTCAGTGATAAGGTTATTAAGACTGATTATTGAACCTATTTACCTTATGAGACATAGAAGGACATTAATTTCATTATTTATAAACATGTCTTTGCTTAAAACAGCATTACTCAGTCTGATTGCTCACTTTGTTTATCAAATTAGGTCCTAAATGTCTTTGATCTTTTTTCAATCATACATTCATCCTGAAAGCATTAAGATTTGCCACCACTAAGGTGGTTAAAAGGAATTGTGTCATATGGCTCTGGACTTAATTACAGCTCTGTTCCGTTCCATTCAGTAGGCGCTTATTGAGTTAGCAGCTCTGTAGGTAGCTGCAGAAGGAGACGGGTGAAACAAGGCTCTTGCCTGTGAGAAGCTCACAGGCTAATATGGAAAACATAGATAAACACATAAATACCACTCATCATGATGAGAGCAATAATAAGGGAAAGCGGTAGGACTCCCCCCAAATGATTAATTCTCTCTTGGGTTGCTAGTGATGAGATGATAAGGAAGAGTTTTTCAGGGAATGTGTTCCTCAAGCTAGGCTCTTGGGGATTTGGAGCTTTTTCAATGGATGGGTGAAGGTTTCAGGGAGGAGGACACTTGTCTTAAGAGAAGTGGTTTAGAAGAAATTGTTGGAAGGGATTGAATAGCAATGAGTGTTGAGAGCTTGGCAGGGCCTGGATCGTGAAGGTCTCATTATTCATGTTTGGACTTGATTCTGTGAGTGCTAAAGGATTCCAAGTGAAGAATTCTAAAATTATTTGGAATAATAACAGCAGGATTGAATTAAGTGTGTGCCTGCCAAGGGTACTACTTTGGAGGGCCCACACTCATTCGAGTATTTAAGTTTTGGTATATTTATTTTGAAAAATCAGCTATAGCACTTTAGATCTTATTTCATATAATACATGTTTTTAAATAAGGTAATTTCTTACCCTAAGGCTTTCATTCACTTTGCAAATATTTGTTGAGCTCCTACCATGTATCAGACAGTCTTCCATGAACTTGGAAAACATCAGTGAACAAAACAAAGACGCTTGTCCTCATGCATTGTGTACTCTAGTTTGTTTTTTTTTAAATTTTTTTTTTAAGATTTTATTTATTTGACAGAGAGATCACAAGTAGGCAGAGAGGCAGGCAGAGAGAGTGGGGCGGTGGGGGGGGGGAAGCAGGCTCCCTACCGAGCAGAGAGCCCGATGCAGGACTTGATCCCAAGACCCTGAGATCGTGACCTGAGCCGAAGGCAGCGGCTTAACCCACTGAGCCACCCAGGTGCCCCTGTACTCTAGTTTTCTTAATCCATAGTCTGTCTTGAGGATTTGTGTGAACACACTATGCAGATATTTGGGTGGGAAGGGGATGGTGTCTCTTTTTTCCCTAAGGAACTCCTTCCTGAGAGTATGCTTTCAGGTGGGTGATGGGTGAAAAAGACAGTGTGGCAAGCCAGGAGGTCAGTGGGCTACAACAGGCATTTGCTTTTTCTCTTAATTCCCTCATCATTGATTTCAAAAATAAAAAATAGTTCTTGTTGTTTTTAGAACAGTTTGAGACTTACAGAATAATTGAGAAGATAGTATAGAGAATTCTCATATAACCTTACCCAGCTTCCCCTATTATTAACATCTTACTTTATGAGTATGGTGTATTTTACAATTAATGAACCAATATCAATACTGTTATTATTCATTTAAGTTCTTTATTCAGATATCATTAGTTTTTATGTAATGTCTTTTTTCCGACTCTAGGATTCCACCCAGAATGCCTCATTAAATTTAGGGAGTTCCTGGGGGGGCTCAGTTGGTTAAGCATCTGCCTTCGGCTCAGGTCATGATCCCAGGGTCCTAGAATGGAGACCTGAATCCAGGCTCCCTGATCAAGGGGAATCTGCTTATTCCCCTCTCTCTGCTGCTCCCCCTGCTTGTGTTCTCTCTCTCTCTCTCTCAAGTAAATAAATAAAATCTTAAATGAAAAAAAATGAATGCCTCCTTACATTTAGTAGCCATCTCTTAGGTTCCCCTTGGCTGGACAGTTTTTCAGCTTTCCTAGTTTTGGAGAGTTTTGAGGAGTACTAGTGAGGTATTTTGTAGAATGTCCTTCCATTGGGATTTGCTTGTTTTTCTCATGATCAGATTGGGTTATAGTTTTTTGGAAGGAAGACCACAGATGTGAAGTACCCTTCTTAGGACATCATATTGAGGGTACCTGCTGCCATCATGACTTACCACTGTTGGTGTTGACCTTGGTCATTTTGCTGAGCTAGTGTTTGTCAGTGTCTTTGCAGTGGAGTTACTCTTGCTCTTCCACTTGTCCACACTGTCCTCTTTGGAAGGGAAGTCACTATGAGCAGCCCACACTTAAGGAGTAGAGAGTTATGCTTCACCTTCTTGAGGGCAGAGCATGTACATAAATTACTTGGAATTCCTCACAGGAGGTTTGTCTCTTCTATTTATTTATTTATCATCAGTGATTTTAATAATTATCATAAATCACAGATACTTACTGGATGCCTACTATATGCAAGGCATTAATAACACATTTTTAAAAAAGATTTATTTAATAGAGAAAGTGCATGGGCATGTGCGTGCATGAGTGGTGAGGAGAGGCAGAGAGAGAGGGGGAAGGAAAGAATCTTAAGGACTCCCTGCTGAGCACAGAGCCCCTCTAGGAGGTTGATCCCACAACCCTGCGATCACTACTACGGCCATGATCATGCTCTTGGACAAAATCAAGAGTCAGTCACTTGGGCACCTGGGTGGCTCAGTTGGCTAAGTGCCTGACTTTGGCTCAGGTCATGATCCCAGGGTCTTGGGATTGAGCCCCATATCAGGTTCCCTACAGGGAGCCTGCTTTTCCCTCTCCCTCTGCCTGCTACTCCCCCTGATTGTACTCTCTGTCAAATGAATAAATAAAAAAAAAAGGTTTGGTCACTTAACCAACTGGGCCATCCAGGCGCCCATAATAACATATTTTTACTGAACAATATTTATTTTGGTTTTCTCAGAAAGAACTCCTTAGACATGGAGAAATCTGATTTCCTGCTTTGCCTCTGACATTGCCTTCCTCGGAGGCTTCATGCAAGTAATTTCACATCCAAGCCTCAGTGTCTTCTTTTGGAAAATTAGATGGTTGGAAAGGATTAGTTTGAACATTTTTTTTCCAGGTTAAAAATCGTAGGATTATATAATATACTCATAGAAACAGGCTTCAAATTGTCTACAAAAGGGAATTATTAATATCTGTAGTGGGCTGGCCCACCTCAAATGAAATCTGTGTGTAAAATCTTCCTTGTCTCTTGCCTCAGGGAATGTATCTTTTGTCTGGTATCTTATTTTCTTATGACTCAGAGTTAAAATATATTTACACAGTGAAAATATCAAATGGATGAAGTTAACTTTGTTACTAGTATATTTTATGACCAAAAAAAAAAAAAGACCGTTAGCAAATGACTGATTTATGGATTTAATAGAAACCACTGCCTATGGAAAAAGTAACATGGAATAAAAACAAAGCAAGGAGTTTGGAATTTATTCTAATTCCAGATTGAGGTTGTACAGTCAAGGAAAGGCTCATGTGGACTCTTCCTCACTATAATCTCTGTTGGGAATAAGATATACAGAAAAAAAAGAAAGTGAGAAAAGCTGATGAAACCTGAGGATGAGAAGCACTGTTTAGGTTTGAGAGAAAAATATAAACATGCATTACTTGCTTCTTACAATGTTCCTCTTTGGCTGAAAGAAAGGAGACTCTAGGGGGAGGTCTCAGTAGAGAGTGCCAGTTGGCTCTTGGCTTCATTTTAGGGAAAAGGGGAAGTCACTTTTTTTCTACTCCTGCCCTTTGCAAACTTAATCAGGCATTTCTGGGCAGCTGGAGCCTTTCTTTTCACTGATTAATGTCTTTTAATGCATTTCTTGCAAATGTTATTATGAATGTTCTTTCCAGTGTTTTCTGGGAGGATTTATTCTTGTAAATTCAATAGTTGTCAAGGTAAATTGTAGTTTAATGTAATTTGAAGGCCCAAGGACCTCAGGCCAGGCCTTGCCCCATGCTCCCTTCCTATTGCTGGAACACAAGGAACTTTGTACCTGCCTATTCCTGAATGACAGAGATGTCCTCTTGAGGTCTCTTCCAAGCCCGCATTTCCTGGGGTGGCAGATCCGAAGCTCTTAAGGTCAGCACTAAGGTGGTGCAATCAGTGTCAAGTTTTCTGAGTACGTAGGATATGCAAAGTGCTATATTGAGCATTACGGAGGAGAGCTAAGTAAACTAGAGTTCCCAGGAACTTAACAGTTTTGTACAGGAAACAGACATTTAGAACAAGTCTAATTCAAAGCAGCCTAGGTGAAGGCTCAATGGGAGGATTCTGCCCTCTTCCCTGCAGACTCAGCTGTTCTCCTGTGCCTGGAAGCAGGGAGGGAAAGAGGTGGGGAAGGGAGAGGAGGAGATATTGAAAGGAGCGCTGACTGATGCATGTTTTTCCATTTGGCAATAGTTGTGGGGACACAGAAAGGTGACTCCAACCCCTTAACACCTGCACAGGCCTTTTTCAGCTTTGTTTTTCTGTCCTGTGGCCTCCAGGCTCAGAACCAGCAGCTGCTGGAGGAGGACTGAAGATAAGGGACTGCCACCGTCAGACCAGGGAAAGTCCCTGGCATGTCTGTGTGTGAGGAGCACGCCAGTGGTGCCCCCGTATAGGCCTGTGAAGAAGAGGCCGTCTGTGCTGACGAGGAGTAAATTGGCCCCTGACTTTGCATGCATGGGAGGGGTGGGTGTGAATGATTGGGAGAGACAAGCTGTCAGCTAAGGGCTCTGAGGCTGGGCACCTGGGTTTTTTAGGGAGCCTGGGTGAGGGGAACGGGCTGGCATCAGGCTCAGGGCTAGGTGATTTGTATCAATCTGCATGAGCTTGGTGTTAATATTCCCATTGTACTGATGTAAAAACAGGATGTTCTGAGGCCTTAAATAAGTTACCTTCCCAGAGTTAAGGACAAAGACAGGATTAAAAGCAGAACCTGTCTAAAGCCATAACCCGAGCTTTTTCTGTTGCCTGCGTTGCCTTCGGTGCTGACTATTCTGTTATTCAAGTGTTGCTTAAACAGCCCTCTCAGTCCTGGAACGGGAAGGCCAGTGGGGCAGTTTCTTCTTTTATCTACCTGGTGTGCAGTAGCAGTTTGTTTATGGGACATTCATTTTTTAAGGTTAATAGGAATGATCTCTCTTCAGCCCGTCCCCTAAAGGAATACCATGTCGATATGATTGCTCACTTCATTTGAATATCAGCATCTCCTCCCACCCTGCCCTTAACTAGTGTCCAGAACTGTGATGATCTGAAGTTTATCCTCCTTCCAAGTTAATGTTAGCCTGTTAGGGTTTTGTGGCTAATGGCAGAAGACTTGAAGCCCCATTACAATTTGTGCAAGGGAGTTTAGACTGACCTACTGATCTTTAGTATCATTGACAATAGTTGCAGATGGCAAAAGAAGGGCTAAGAAGCAAGCCATATTCTCAGTGAGGGGGTATTCTGTGATGTCAGGAACAGCCATGTTCACATGAGTCTTTGTTTCTATAGCCCATGGATGGGTGGAAGTCAAGGCCTGACATAGTCAATTTGCCAAGAGCAGAGGGCGGTAATACTGATACAGTATGGCTTCTTTTACTGTAAGACAAATGGACCACTTTTGGCAGGAGTTACAAATCACAGTGTTAGCTTCCGCATTATTTTTTGTTGTTGTTGCATGGATGGTGCATTTCGTTGTTCGAATGTGGATGCATGGCCATGGCCAGTGTAGTGATAGATCCAAGTGGCCATGGTGGCAATCTGAAGGGTGTAGCCTTGATCAGCAGCTTGATTCTAGTTGGTCTCATCTGAAAATGGGCCCCTATGGCTATTATAAATAATGCTGCAATAAATATAGGAGTCCATATGTCTTTTCAAATTTCATTTTATTTGGATAAATACCCAATAGATTTACTGGATCATATGGTAATTCTATTTTTAATATTTCGAGGAGCCTTCATACTGTTTTCCACCGTGGTTGTACCAATTTGCATTCTCACCAATAATGCACAAGGATCCTTTTTCTCCGCATCCTCACCAGCACTTGTTATGTCTTATCTTTTTGATTTTAGCTATTCTGACAGGTGTAAAATTATATCTCATTATGGTTTACATTTCCTTGATTATTAATATATGTTGTGATGTTGGGCCTCTCTTGCCAACTGTATGTCTTCTTAAGAAAAATGTCTATTCAGATCCTCTGCACATTTTTAATCAGATTTTTTTTTTTTTTGGTGTTGAGTTGATAAGTTCTTTATGCATTTTGGGTGAATTATTTGGATGAATAATTGGATTATTGGATGAATGATTTGCAAACTGTGCAAAAGCTTTTATGTGTTGATATAGTCTCAATAGTTTATTTTTGCCCCCCCCCCCCCACGCTTACCTTGGGAAGCACCTAGAAAAATGTTGCTATGCCAATGTCAGGGAAATTACTGCCTGTGTTCTTTTCTAGATTTTTATGGTTTCAGGTCTCACATTTAGATCTTTAGTCCATTTTGTGTTTATTTTGTGGTAGAAAGTGGTCCAGTTTTATGCTGCATGTGCCTGTCCAGTTTTCCCAGCACTATTTACTGAAGACTGTCTTTCCCCCATCGTATAGTTTTGCCTCCTTTGTCATAGATTAACTGACCACGTAATCATGGTTTATTTTGGGTTTTCTGTTAGGTTGATCTGTGTGTCTCTTTTTTATGGCAGTACCATACTGTTTTGATTACTATAGCTTTTTAGTATATTCTTGAAATTTGAAATTACAATACCTTCAGCTTTGTTCTTCTTTCTCAAGATTACTTTGGGTATCAACTCTTTTGTGATTTTATACACATTTTAGTATTCTCTGTTCTAGTTCTGTGAAACATACTGCTGTTATTTTGGTGGGGATTGTATTGAACCTATAGATTGCTTTGGGTAGTATGGACATTTTAACCATGTTGATTATTCTAATCTATGAACACAGAATATCTTTCCATTTGTTGATGTCAACCTTAATATCTTTCATCACTGTTTTGTAGTTTTCAGATGCCCCCCTCCTTTTTTTTTTTTGTTAGAGTTATACCAGCTGGCTGCCCAGTACAGATGGTGATGATGCACCTGGGAAATGGCATGAGTAAGCCCTAACTTCCCTTTCCCCTTGTAGATTTTTATAGTGTTTCTACTGGACCACCCAAAGCAGTATGTTGTGGCGGGGCGGGGGGATGATGTTCCATTAGCACCTTGCTGTGTTCCCCCACACCCTGAATAGGAGAATCGCTCTGATACTTAAGGAGCAGGGGAATGCAAATGTGTAACACACTAGCTCCAAACACATTCAGATGTGGAAGCTATAACAATGCATTGAATCAATCCAGAGGTTGTCACCCACAAAATCCTCTAATTTCACTTCCCCAGTGTCCAAAATCCATAAGTTGAAATCGGGCACTGTTTTGTATTCTGGGAATGTGAGTCTAAGACAAACGAGTCTAAGGTGTGTGTGAGTTAGGAGCTCTGGCAACAACAGTCAGGAGTTCATTGCTATCCTCCTGAGAATACAAGGATTAGAGAATGGATGGGAGGCCAGCCTGTGGGCAAAGTGCGGTGGCTTTTTCCTCCCATGACTCTTGCTCCAACATCAGTGCATGGGCACTGGTGCTGCTTCCTTCCTCAAGTACCTCCTGGCAGTGGGTGGGTGTCTGGGCCCATAGACCCCATTTTTTCTGTGCCTGTTGCCATTGGTACCTTTGGCTACCATCACATCCATCCATCCTTGCCGGGGGCCACCTGGGGCTGCAGCAAGTTCTGGGCATCTGAGCCTGGCTAGCTTTGCTCTCCGGGGCAAAGATCTGCATCTACTTCTGGTTTTGAGCAGCTGCTTGCTTCTGGCTCAGAAAGAATAGACTTCTGATGTTTTGATTCACCCAAAACTATATGATGAATGGCAGGGTCCTCATTGCTAACATCATTTTTTATAGTTTGGGGATTCCTTGACTCAGAAGCCACAACCATACTGCCTCTCAGCCATGGGTTTGCTGCCTCATTGTCATCGTAATATCTCTTCCTCGATTTGCTTGGAGAAGAATGAGTGAACAACAACCCAAGGGGGCATTTGGGTGGATTGGGTCAATTCTGCTTCTCACTGCTTAGCCTTGTTAGCATGTAGGATATTTGGGAAACCTTACTTCCTTGCTTGCCTATGCTTGGGAGCATTGACTGACTATTTTGCAGAGTGTTCTAATATCCCAAACCCAGCCCACAGGGCCTTTGTCCTCTTCTTCCAGCAAGTCATGTTCCTGTTAGCATCCCATCTTCCTCACCAACTGGGCCAGTGGGTCAATGCAGAATACTGATGGGGAAACTAAAGAGAAGAAAGCCCCTCGGGAAGGTCAGGTACTTTAGAGGTGGTATGACAGTCAGCCCTGCTTTGAGCTGCGCAAAGACACTGAGGTAAGGGCGTAGGACTGACACATTGCACAGGGAGGTGAGAATCAGGACTAGTCATGTATTATAATTTTGTCCTGGCACCATTCTCTTTCATCCTTCCTTGATCAAAACTGACCTTTTTCCTGTCAGAGGCCACCCTAAATTATTCTGTTGGGTTCCTTAAATGTGTTAATAACTGATAACTTTTTGGCAAACACAGCAGGTGGTAGAAGAACTATTTGGGGATGATATTTTGGAATCATTTATTTAACAAAAAAATGCCTGTATCCTAGTAGGTAATCAGTACTATGACAGATGTTGGGGATACAGAGGTGAGCAAGGGGTGGAACTTGCCCTCAAAGAGCTTAGAGCCCATGAGGACAGATACTGATGAAGATGGGTTCTGTCATCTGTCAGAAGCTCTACGTATACCCACTCTGTACTCCCCAGAATAGCCAGAGACAGACCAGCCCCAGGGATGGAATTGGAGTGTCAGGCACATCGTCATTCTCTCAGTCACATCTTACTTCTTGGAGATGTATTGTACAGTGTTTACAACAACCTCAAAAATGTAGTCCATTATGATGAAACGGGTAAGAGTCATTACTATTTATCTTCTTACTCGGGAAGTCCAGGAAGTCAAAGGAGGTGTTTATTGTGTGAATGGAAAAACAGGGAGGTATCCTCAATGGCAGCCAAGATGAGGGGCAGTTGTAGAAGCCCTGTGCCCGTGAAATAAAAACATTCCACCACTGCCTTGTTTCTCTTCCGCACTGAGAAGTTAAGTTTGAAAAGACATAAATATTGGTAATGCCGCTTTGATGAACCTGAATTCCTCACAGTGAGGTTAATGAGGCAGTGATGAAAAACAAACATTCTCTAAGCTGCCAGCAAAGGAGGGTAATGGGATTCCTTCATCTGGCAGTGTTCCCATGTTCGCAGACTCGGACTGGTCACAGAGGAGGTGGTATATTTGGTCCAGAATGAAAACTTCCGAAAGAAACCAGGAAGTGATTCAGATGACATGCAGTCTTTTACCTTACCCGTTGTCCAGCTGCACTGGCCTACTTACTGGTCCTTACGCATCTTCCTCCGAGGAGTCTCCATATACACTATTCCTGCTGCCCACTCCCTAGTTCTGCCTGGTAAATGTCTTTTCATCTTTCAGTATTTAAGGAAAGTTTCATCTCTTCACTGAAGTCGTGCGCTAATACTCCATGTAACAGACTCGTGAGTCAAATGCAACTTGATTAAAATCCTGGTTCTTCTACTTGCTGGCATGAAAGCAGGACAGGGTGCAGTGGGAACAAATACTTAAATTCCTCAAGTTTCTTTTTTAAAACTTGGAAAGCAGATATAACACCTCCTGCATAGGGCTGTTGTAAGAATTAGTGAGATGCCTTCTGAAAAGCTCCTCACACAGAGCAGGCGCTCAGTAAAAGTGAGCTCCTGGCCCCGTGTGATGTGTGATCGTAGCAGCTCCCTGACTTCTCTGTGTTAGCATAGGTCTCATTCCACAGTGATGCTGACTGTCTCTTTTCCCCAACTGAGGGCAGTATCCTTGAAGATACACAACGTTTCTTACTTTGTCTTTGAATTTTCTGCAATACGTAGAAAAATATTTGCAGGAGTAGGGACTCAATAAATGCTTAATGAAGGAAGAAAGAGTAAGTTAATAATTGAATAAATGAGTAATTAACCAGTATCCCCTAATTCGGTAGTCTTTAAGTATTAAACTCTTGCCCTTAGGAGCCACATGGTGGTGTGTGTATGTGTGTGTGCATACGTGTATGTGCGTGTGTACATAAGTACACATGCACATACATGTGTGCTGAAGACTGCACCTTTAGAAAATGAGGATAAAGGCTGTTGGTGGATTTGATAGTTAATATTTACCAGTGATACAGATGTAAGGAAAGGCACATGTGTTTTTATGGTCGGGCTGTGGGTGCTTGAGGGTGATGGTTTTCAATCTGATTCTTATGACATGTGTTTATTATTAGGAAAGGTGTTTGGTTCTCACAGATATTGGGGGAGTGAGCTATGACAATGAGCCCAGCTTTTCCATGACTAAAATTTAATTGCCTTGTATATCAAGTAGAATACATTCGACTGCTGATGTCTACGATGGGTTAGCGACTCATGGTCTCTTATTTGTTTACTGCACTAGATCTAGATTAGCTGGGGCGTGTAGTCTAGGATGATTTAATGGTTATTTCATACTCACCTTTAATGAAGTATCTCCATCCTTCCCATACTCACTTGACAGTGAATAAAATATATTACAATAATTTAATTCCTTTAACCTACTAGAGGGAAAGCTCAGGTTCTCCAACACCTAGAGAGGATCTGGCACATTGGCAAGTATCTGTTCACCAGTTCATTCATTAAGCATTGATTGAGTCTACTGTGTGTCAATCACTTCATTAAGCATTGATTGAGTCTACTGTGTGTCAATCACTTTTTAAGGTAATAAGTGTATAACTGAACAAAGCAGCTAAGTTTAGAGTTAAATATATTATTACTGAGAACATACCGGGTTCCAAGCATTATGCTACACTCTGGAGATCTACCAAGAGAAAATGAGAAAGTCCTGGCTGCACAGAGTATACATGACTGAAGAAATATATCCACAGGCGGATAGAATGTGAGTTTTGTAGAAGAGGGTGTTCTAGTTCCTATAAGTGTTATACTTAAGAATCATTGCCCAGCCTTGTATGGTTGCTTTAAGTTTCTACTTTCATCCCTAAGTCATGCACTAGGTGCCACATAAAAGAGTTTTCCATCTGCTTACAACTTTAATTTTCAAACAGTTGCCTTGAACTCTTCCATACATTGCATTCTTTTGTCCCTTTGGATTGCCATTTTTTAGATTACCTTGGAATTTTGAACTTGGTGTTCAGACTGTGGGTTCTTCTGGACCACAGTCAGAGTTTTTCTTTCATCTGCCCTTGTACAGACTGTCCCTGTTCAGCCAGACCCAAGACTGGGATGCCCCAGTTGACAGCCATTTTATGGGCCACCCCAAATCCAAGAGTAGGATTTGAACAACCCACTTATTTCAAATTTTGTTTCTCAAAATCTTTCTCAAATGTATGTATCCATTTCAGCCTTATGTATATGCAATATATTGAGTTGAATCTTTCTTTAATACTAAAGGTCTCATACTGCTTTGGAGCTTATCAGTGGGATGCTGATAGATATCAGAGCTCCAGGGAGACTGAATAGAATGAGTAAGTTGACTTCATAGGAAATCAACAACATCACGTAATACATGACAGATGCCAAAGTAATGACGTGGGTAGTAAGCACTGTCAGATTCAGAGCTGTGAGAAAGATCACTGCCCAATGGGGAGGAATTTGAGCTGGGCCTTGAAGAAAAGTTGGGATTTCAGTGGGAAGCCAGGAGGGGCAAAGCCACAGGGCAGGGTTGACGGTATGAACAAAGACCCAGTGGTGAGAGGCACTTGCATCTGGATAAGATCAAAGAGCTTCAGTTGTATCAGGTGGTCATTGTGTTACAGTAAAATCGGAGTTCCCAGATAAGAATAACCAGCAGCTTTCTGAAGACCTAAGTTGAAAAGCAGAAAAAGAAATAATGGTTCTTGCAGGCAGTTTAACTGTAAAGACTGAATCAGTTTTTGTACTGCTAAGGAGAGGTGTGCCCTTCATTAGAGATTGGGTATTTTATGGTTAGCTTCTCTTCCAGGAAAAAGAATTCTCTTTGATTGCTTTACTCAGGTCCCATGAGGCCTTCTCTGGAGAATGAGTCTTTGTGGATAATTTCACTCACTGCCCAGTCAGATTAAGACCTTCCACTGCACATAATGACATTTTCCCTGGACTGT
Source organism: Taxidea taxus jeffersonii (assembly GCA_003697995.1). Lineage (NCBI taxonomy): Eukaryota > Metazoa > Chordata > Mammalia > Carnivora > Mustelidae > Taxidea > Taxidea taxus. The sequence goes on from RCUC01165220.1 coordinate 94,423, forward strand.
TGCTTCTGTGAACTCCATTGTGACAGCTTATATTTAAAGGATGAATTTATGTAAACTGTGTGTCTGATGGGATTTTGAAGTTTGGTGTGAAACATGTTCAGTCCAGCTGTGACTCACAAGGTTTTGATTCTCTACAGTTTTGCGGTGATTAATTTATTATATTAATGCCAAATGATTTCAAGTTTTGTGCCTATGGAAGTGTGAAGTCTGGTGGTTGGTACCTGCTTTCTGGTCTGCAGGGTACACTTCCACCATGGGGGGACAGGAAAGGATCACTACTGAGATGGGGGTTTGCCTAGGGTGTTCAGAGGAGAGTAGGTGATGTGAGCCCCAATTATGGATACTGAGAGGCCAAGGATGTGTCCAGGAGGACAGTGCTCAGTGTTAAAGTCTAAGTGCTGAAACAGGGCATACATCAAAAGGATAGACGTTTGCAGGGGGAGGAATGGTTGCTATGGGCAGTCCTTCCAAAAGTGGCTAGTGCCATGGTACTTGGTGCCTGGTATATGATGTAGCAAGGCCCAAAGGAACCACACTACGATTGGACTCCATTCTCTCTCAGGGTGGTCTGGTATGGGTACGAGGGGAAGCTCTGTGTAAGAAACTCAGTGTAGAGGTATAGAAGACATTTCAGGGAAAGTCAGGGTTGGAAGGTAGGTGACTCAGCCATCCTCTGAGCAAGGAGCATGGGGCCAGAGGTCCTCAGGGGAATATGTGGTTCATGATCCCGCATGGTTATGGAACCTGGATGACAGATGTAGGGCATATTTATTTGTGTGAATGGGATCTTAAAGAGTGATCTTGAACTGCAGACGCTTCACTCAAGTTTCTTTTGGCTTCATGCTAGACACAGGCAAGTGGGTTCAAGCGAAATCAGGTATTTTTACTTGTTTTTGTCTTCATAGTGTGTTTAAGGTAACAAATCCCACTGGTCCCTTGCTCAGGAAGAAGATTTAATTTCAGTGAAAGTTATTGCCACCACATTGAAGCCCGGAGAGCCACAAGGAACCCCAAACCGCTCCCCCAGTCTCTCAGGGGGCGCCTGGTCTCTTTCTTCTGTTTCTGTGTTACAGATGCATTCTCCTCGTCCGTGGATTTTCTCTGCTTTTTCATCTTGCATCCAGCCAACTTGGCTGCCAGCCCTGATGCTGTATCAGGTCATCGCTGGCTGAGGCTGCCTGTTAGTTCACATTTTTCCAAGGGAGAAATCACTTGGCTGCTGGGAAGCCATTGAATTGGCTGGCTTGGGATCAAGTGCCCAGCCTCAATCTAGTCATACATGGGGTGATGTAGATGTAGCACTGTACCTCCCAGAGGCTAGACTCGATGGTGAAACTTGTCGTCCCAGAGCCCTGCGTCTGATATGCTGTGGAGGGTTAGGCTTGGATTCTGATTGTCCCTGTGGGAAACAGAGTGACAGAGGCTGGTGCTAGCATGGTAGGTCTGAGAAAAATACAGTGTCTTAGCTGTAGGATGAGGAAAGGACTCATGTGGAAATCTGTGGTTTCTGGATCCCAGGCAGGAGCAACACTGCTGCCTCCTCATGTTGTCCCACCCTGTCTTTGGTCCTGATGAGTGCCCTTCCCATTCCCTTATACTCTGAGGTACTCTTGTGTTGTGGATGGCACTCCCAGAGCCTGACAGGAGATAGAGTTGGTCTTATGGAATCAGAAGGCTTGAACCCTATCCCAGTTAGCTGAGGCGTTGGGTGGCTCAGTCTCTGTGGTTTTTCAGTTCTGAGTGGGGCTGATGATCTCCAAGTTCTGTGTCAAGGAAGCTCTGAAAGGCCACGTGATATATCTAATGACATGGATGATCTTGCTTTGAGGGTGGGTCATGGCCTGGCTGTCTTGACTTTTGAGCAGGTGAAGAAGACAGACAGGGACAAGAACACAGACAGAGTCCCTCTACCTCCACTCCTCTTCTCTTCTCACCCTGATTCTGTCCTTCCCTGTAGGGGTCTCACAAATAAGTGCACACCTTCCAGCCCCCATGTTCCAGTCACGTATGTGCTCCCCTCAGAAAGTCACCCATTGGCCGTCCTTCAGTGCTGAGCACATGCACCCAATGGTGCATTGTTTGCTCCCTTAGCAAAAAACTTGCATTGGCCCTAGAAGTGGTCGTTTGGGTAGGTCATTCTGAGTTCTGGATTCACAGAGCATAGTCTAGAAGGGATGAATGGTGTGTGCCCAGAGTGGGGACATCAGGTGAGCCTGAGTGGTCCTTTCGTCACCTCACCTAAAGAGGAGAGGTATGGCCAGATCAGGGGCAGAATGGACCCTGTAAAGCAGAGACACCTGTACTGGGCTTCTGGGCAATACTATTTATGGTGTGCAGCCTGGAATTACTCCTGTGAAAGAATGGGCTCACTGAATTTGGTGTTGCTGTTTTGAGTAGCTCCAGGGAGGCAGACAGACCACACAATTATACGGTATCAAGCTCTACTGAAATCCTGTTTCTGAGCCCAGGTCCTCTTCCTCTTGTCCTATGGCACAACTGTTTTTCGCAAGGTCCACTGAAATAAATTTGTGTAAACGCATAGGTTTTTGGTGGCTCTTCCTAACCCTTACCCCTTCCTTTTCCTCCCAACACCTGCCTGCATCTGTTTGGGGGAATTCCCCAATTTGGCGGGACCTGATTCTCATTACAGATGTAAAAGGTGAAAGTTGGTATTTGTTTTCCTAGCCTCCTGCAGCTGGGGAATATAACCTATGCTGTGTCAGCCAAGAGGACACAAGTGCCCTGGGCAGAGCCTCCCAACCAGTATGCTGTGACACAGCAGTAGACCAGGCCTAGGTCATAGGAATGTTGAGATATGGCACTCTTCAGTCCTTGGAAATGCCTGGTAGGGACTGGAGTAGGCAAAGCTCCTGGACATGTGACCCCTGACTTTTAACATCCCCCTGTACCTCAGTGTAGTCTCAAAACCCTCATTTTCTATAGTAATGTGGCATGCAAAAGGCCGGGAAACACAGGATTAGGAAACGGAACTGGGAGCTGGTGACACAGTGATGGAGAACTTGGCAGCTTTCTTCTCTCTGGCATAATGGTGGTGGCCACAAGATGCCGTGTCACGAGCTGCCCTAGGCTCAGCGTTTTCTCCTTGGACCGTGTCTGTGACATCGTTCTTTATTCCTTCAGCTAATGTTTTTTTATTTTTATTTATTTATTTTAATATTTAATTTATTTATTTGACAGAGATCACAAGTAGGCAGAGAGGCAGGCAGAGAGGGAAGCAGGCTCTCCGCTGAGCAGAGAGCCCCATGCGGGGCTCCATCCCAGGACCCTGAGATCATGACCTGAGCTGAAGGCAGAGGCTTTAACCCACTGAGCCACCCAGGCGCCCCTGTTTTTTAATTTTTAATGAGGTTATTTTCTGGTTGAGTCCGTCAAAGTTATATAGTAGCTATACAACCCTAGCTAGTCTAACAGCTACAGCAGAAGAGTGCTATGGAGGGGGAGCTGGTTTTTCTCTTTGTTCCATGCCGGGGTGAATGTGAACCACTTGACCCTTTGTTGGACACAAATATTCCTGCAAAGGTCACACGGTATTAAAATTTAGAGCTTGAAGGGCTTTGAAGATGCTTTGTCATGCCACGAGAAGCCGAAGTGAAATGACTTGAAGGCTCCTGTAGTTATTTAATGGGAGAATCTAAGAACTGTGCTTTTCCAAAGTTTCCCATCATTAAAAGGAAAAGGTTGGTTGTTTGCTTTCTTTCCCCAGAGCCAATGCAATCCAAACCAAGGGTAAGCTTTTTTTTCAAAGTTAGAGTTACCAGCCAGATAAAGTATTGATGGGGAAGTTCCTCAATAATTGACAGCTTTGTGGAAACGAGGCACTCCACTTGGAGATAGTTTGATTTATTTGTTATCTGAGTGGCTCTTTCCTCTATCGATGCCATGTCTCACTTTTTAATAAAAACTTGGACCATTTCAGTGTCTAGCTGTTCCTGGCATTCGCATTTCCATAGGAAAGAATGCTTTTAATGGCCTTAAACTAAAGCAAATGCTTCTTTTCCTTATGCTCGTTAAACAGGCCAAATATGTTCTTTGCTCTCTTGGAATTTTCTTTTCTTTTCTTTCTTTATTTTTTAATGTGAAAAGTGTGCCAGACAACTAAGCAGATTGCTGTGTACGTTTCACGTGGATTAGCAAGAAACCTGAGCGCTTTTAAATTAAACAATTAAAAAAAATACTTAAGAAGGATCACTTCTTAAAAGTTATCTTTGTCTCTTCTGTTTTGTTTTAAACCGCATGAAAAATGCCTGGGGATGGGAGTTGTGGAGCTGGAGAGGCTGACTGGAGGAATTACCAGGGGCGGGGGCAGGGTGCGAGGGGATCTTTTGGGGGTCATGGGTATGTTCATTTTCGTGATAGGAGCCAAAGGACGTCAGAACCGATTAAAACGTTCACTTTAAGCATGTGCAGTTTATTCTATGTTAATACCTCAACAGAGTTGTTTCTTCAAAATAAAACAAATGCAGCAGCAGTTCAGACTCTTCTGTAAAAGACCCAGAGCTGGGACAGGCGGGGAGCCAAGCGATCAGAAGCTCTGCGGAGTGTGCTGTTCACTGGCCAGAGGGGATGAAGGAAGCCTTATTAGGAGGAGGCTGCCCAGGCCGAGCAAACACCTTGTTCTAACCCCTCCAGGTTCTGCTCTCATGAAGCTTTTAGCCCTGCATTTCCCGAGTGCCTTCACCATCTCCACTTGAGGTTGTAGAAGGGCCTTCCTTATGTTTTTAAAAAATTAATTATGTTCCAGAGCAGTGCAGCCAGGATTTATGTTTATTAAATGTAATCCTGGAATTTTTCTGAGGGTTCCTGGGACGTATAAATTTTAGCTCAGACTCGTACCTCTAATTTCTAAGACACTGCTCAAATTGTTATGTTTCACAGGAATTCACTGGAATTCCACAGGATCAGCTACTGTGCAGAGTAAATGGAAGAGATTCAGAAGCAGACATTGAATTCTTGCTGCAACCGGTTGGAGGTAGGGTGACCATATAATTTATTATCTAAACAGAGACATTTTTAAGAGTGAAAAAAGCCACTATTGGTATTTGGGTTGACAGCACAGACATAAACAGGATTGTGCCTGGTAAAGCAGAATATCTGGTCACCCTAGTTGTAAGACTCTTTGACCTTTATTTTTACATTTTTTTAAAGATTTTTTTTTATTCCCCCTGAGAGAGAGAGAAAGTGAGAGTGTGTGCAGGCAGGGGAGGGGCAGAGGTTAGAGGAGAGAGAATTTTAAGCAGGCTCCATGCCCAGTGCGGTACCCCAAAGATTTTTTTTATTCTTAAGTAATCTCTACAAACAGTGTGGGGCTCGAACTCATAACCCCAAGATCAAGAGTCGCATGCTCCACTGACTGAGCCGACTGAGCCAGGTGCCCCAGACCTCTTGAACTTTATAAAAGTAGACTCAGTGAGTGCTAGGGAGCATAAGCAATGTTCACAGGGACAAAGGAGCCAAATGGGAGTTTGCCCATTGGACTCACCTCACTTGGAGCTGGAGAGAGAATTGGGGGTGGGGATTACTCACTCCCAAGGATTCTGAGAATGCAGTTTGGCTCCTGGTGACTCTGATCCGTTGCTCCTCATGAGCCCTTTCTATTTTTCTTTGACCCTAGAAGCATCTGAACGATACATGGGCCAATCTCTGCACAATGGCAACATATCAGCCCCTCATCTTTGAAGAAAACATTGGTTAAGACAAACAACTTTTTTTCAATTTAGCTTCCTACATCTGTCATGATCTTTGTAGCTCAGAAAGCAACAGTTAAGCAGACTCTTTTGATTATTTGTTTTTTTTTAATGACTTTTTTTAATAGTTTGCACTTCCTTTTTCTGCACTCTTAAAGAATTGCCATTAGACCTAAATAGCTAGAATTTGAAAATGAAAGCATAGTCTGTGGTGTCATAGATGGGAGAATTAGTGAAAGGTTCTCAGTATGAAAATATCTTTAATATCCTGCCTGGGTATTCCAGTGATGGGATGTTTCTTGGATAAACTCTCATGAGTCTACAATAATCAGTTTTGGTTTTTTTTTTTACATCATATTGAACCCAGCAGCCTTTTCCCAACATGGTAGTGTGCAAGGCTCTATAGGAGTTTAGTCTTGCTTGTCTCGTTAGCCTCATCTTTCATTCCTTGCTTAATTTACGCCTTATGTTTCAGAATATTAAACTCTTTGTAGTATGTCCAGTACCCCACACAGAAGACTTGAAAGATTTTAAGAAGAGTTCTTTATCTCCAAGTCCTTTTTATTGCTATGTTCTCTGTGGAGAATGTATTTCCTTCTCCTTCCTCACTCAGTGGTCACTGGTTCCAGGAAGCCCCCTGTGACTCCTTTCCTTACCCCTCCCAGGCTGCATTAGGATTCCTTTTCTTTTGTTCCTTAATGTGATTGCAACTCCCTTTCATATGCGATATATTATTTTATAATGATAAGTTTACGTATCTGTGTCTGACATACAGTGAACAAGCACGTACAAAATTGAACCTGGTGTATAATATTCTCTCTCTCTCTTTCTCCCCTTCTAATGGCCAGCACAGTTGACACAGTAAAGGTGTTTCCAGGGCCTAATGAAATTGTACATGAACCTGAGAAAACAACCAGCTGAAACATTTCCAAGAAAGACAGGTGTGCAAACGATTCCTGCTGAGCGTAGGTGTGATGCTGTTTACATTACTGCTCTTGGGCTGAGCTTCGCTTTCCTGGTTCCTCAGAGTAAATATGTGTACATATGAGATAGAGACAGATGCACAGAATTTAAGTGCAGTGGTGCTATCATCAGATCAGAATAATATAGGCTTTGTTGACCCCACCATATTGGATCTATTTTTAACTCTGTTTATTTTATGTCAGCTTTGGTTTTCTTGGAACTGAGAAATACCACAAATTTAACTGAATATTTTTAAGGAAAATAGTGGTAATATAATGAGTAGGAAATGTTACTTCCAAACTCCTATTAATGAGTGTGCAAGATCATTTTTTCCAATAACCTTTTAAACCGAGCAAACATTGAACACTTCTGGACAGCGTTTTTATTCCTTAAGGAATAACTCACTGCAATTAGCAAGAGTCTGTAAAGACTGAGAGAGAAAATAATTAGGAAGGTTTAAATATATTTTGTTTTTATTCTTTCTGGAATCTTTGTGATTATTATTTGTTCAAGTGGTAAATTTGAAATCATTATTATTCCAAAAGCTGAGATTCAGGACTTGAAGTTTGTAGAATCTGCTCCCTAAATAAATGTCACTAGAAAGTTAGCAAAAAGTGAATAATCTACCCCTCGAATTTCTGAATGGAAGAGAGAATGTTAAGCAGTCTAATCTATTTATTAAATGCTCATGAATATAATTATTTTTTAGCCAATGGAATTTGAGATGGCTAGAGCATTTAAACCAAAATTCCAGGTGAATTGTTCAAAACACAAGTGAGTAACTGGACAAATGAAGGCGGCTCTGGATATATCATTCAAAGCAAAACAGAGTCGAGTTTTGCCAAAGCTCTGTAAAAGCCCAAAGCTTAGGAATTACCAGTTCAGTGTGCAGAAAGGAGAAAGCATCAGGCTTCTGTGAGATCTTTTCTCAGCTAAGCAAGAGGCACATGTACCTTCTGATTATACATGTATTGGGAAGATTTATTAGGGCACCTACTACTATGAGTTTTTGTTTTATTTTTGTTTTTTGTAGCAGAAAGCACCCCGGTCAGTGCTTGGTGAAGTAGTATCTCACTATCTGTGCAGGGCCACCTGCGATGGGTTCAGCATTAAGCACCCAACCCAAGCTATATGTAAAGGACTTTGCTCTATAGTAGGAGAACAATTAGTGAAGCCAACCAGACTAGTTCCCTCCAAATTATTTCTAGGGAATGCAGAGTAAATTCACAAAAAGATGGAGTAACCCCATAGATGGAAGCAGTGGCACTTTGTAAGAAAGACCACATGAGCTATGAGAGAGGTAGAGAGGACAGTTGCCTCCAGACCCACCTAATGGTCGGATAGCTTTTAAGATCTGGCACTCACCTATCTTTGTATGTTCCCACTTTTCTTAATGTGGCCTGAGCAAATCTCCGTTCCTGATAATCAAGGGTCTAATGAGCACACTCAAGGGATAAAAGATAGCTGCATAAGATCTTATGGCTAATGAAGAGAGAGCAGCTGCTAACCAGAGACTTTACCAGAGTGGTGAGAGAAGACGCAAGCTGAAAATGCCAACTTATTTATTCATTCATTTGTTCATTCATTCATTTATTTAAACTTTCCATAACCCAGCCACCCTATCCCTCCCTTCCCCCACCTCCACCCCAGCAACCCTCAGTTTGTTTCCTGAGATTAAGAGTCCCTTATGGTTTGTCTCCCTCCCCAGTCCCATCAAAGAGTTGAAAATAGAGCTACCCTATGACCCAGCAATCGCACTACTGGGTATTTACCCTAAAGATAGAAATATAGTGATCCGAAGGGGCACCTGCACCTGAATGTTTATAGCAGCAATGTCCACAATAGCCAAACTGTGGAAAGAGCCTAGATGTCCATTACCAGATAAAGCAGGCCCCCTGCTGAGCAGAGAGCCCAATGTGGGGCTTGATCCCAGAACCCTGGGATCATGACCTAAGCCGAAGGCAGAGGCTTAACCCACTGAGCCACCCAGGCACCCCAACAGATGAGTAGATAAAGAAGGTGTGGTATATATATGCAATGGAATATTATGCAGCCATCAAGAAAAGAAATCTTGCCATTTGCAATGACATGGATGGAACTAGAAGGTATTATGCTAAGTGAAATAAGTCATTCAGAGAAAGACAATTATCATATGATCTCTCTGATATGAGGAATTTGAGAGGCAGGACAGGGGGTCGTGGGGGGAAGGGAGGGAAAAATGTCAAGTTCTTAAAAGCTCCACAAACAAATGCCAGAGACTTCTCCCCAGCCAATCCTTCATGGCCCCATGAGACAATGATCATGTCAAGATCCACTGAAATCATTGAAGAGCATGTACCTAAGATAAAGATATAGGACTAAGTTCTAGTAATTATTTGATTCTATTACATTGTTAAGAAGTCACCTTTTGGCCAGCAGATAGGAAATCCTTTCCTCATGTTGCACGTGTGGTCAAAAATCTCTGGGCTTCTTGGAACTGCTATTTAACATTTCAAGTACTGTATCTGGGTATAAATTAGAGGCATTAAAGATTTGGCTCATGTTGACAAGTTCAGGCAGATAATAAATATATATTCTACTTAAGGTATTATTTTCTGGATGGAAGTAGATGTGCGTTTGTGAAGTCTTTTTTTATGGAATGAACAGAGAAATATTTAATCAGTCCTTTGCCTTATAGTGGTGGTGGTGGTAGTTGAGCATTACAATGAGAGTGTGGGTAATTATGAAGAAGAAGGTAATTTCTTTTTTTTAAGTAGAGAACCAATTTGGCTGTCTTAACTGGAGCTATTGCCTAATCAGTCAAGCCAAGAGCCAGATTGGCAAGGGATGGATATTTTATTAAGGGCGTCAGAGATGTGTACTAATCTTACAAATGCCCTTAGTAATAGGCTTTTGGATTTCACATAACTTAGAGAAGTATAGCATTAGAAAAAGAGATCAAAAAGATCACACAGAACTAATTGTGCACAGATTTGTAAATTAAATAGTAACCCCATGCATCTCAATTACATTGGCAAAGTCAATTACATATAATTACAATTCTAGCTCATGTGCTTGCATAATGCAAATTTTATTAAAGCTTTACTACATGGAGCAAGTTTCAGCACATGGAAATACTTTTAAAGTAAATCTCTAATCATATCATGCAATAGAAGTTTTTAAATTGCTTTTACCTTTTGATACAACTTCATCTGCCTCCAAAGTAGAAAGCATGTTCAACTGTCTTTATAATGAACAAATGTGGTAAATTTTCCCTGAAAACAGCCAGAAATGTATACTATTTAGTCACCAGTGACTCATAGATCAACATGAAACACTTGCTTGGTTTTTCTAACTTTTTTCTTAAATTTTTAATTTAGATTTCAGTTAACATAGAGTGTAATGTTAGTTTCAGGTGTAGAATGTAGTGATTCAGCACGTCTGTACCCCACCAGGTGCACATCATGACAAATGCACTCCTTAATCCCCATCACTATTTAATGCATCCCTCCACCTGCCTTCCCTCTGGTAGCCATCAGTTCTCTATAATTAAGAGTCTGTTTCTTGGTTTGCCCCTCTCTCTTTCCCCCACTCCTTTGCTCATTTGTTTTGCTACCTCAATTTCACATATCAATAAAATCATAGGATATTTGTCTTTCTCTGACTGATTTATTTCACTTAGCATAATATTTTGTAGCTCCATCTGCATTTGCAATGGCAAGATTTCATTCTTTTTTATGGTTAAGTAATATTCCATTGCATATATACACCACATCTTCTTTATCTATTCATCAATCAATGGACACTTGGACTCTTTCCATAATTTGGCTATTGTAGATATAATGCTACTATAAACATCTGGATGCATGTGTCCTTTTGAATTAGTAATTTTGTATTCTTTGGGTTAATACCTAGGAGTGTGATTCCTGCATTGTAGGGTAGTTCTATTTCTAACTTTTTAAGGACCCTCCATATTGCTTTCTGTATTGGCTGCACCAGTTTACATTTCCATCAAGAGTGCAAGAGGGTTCCCCTTTCTCCACATCCTTGCCAACACCTGTTGTTTCTTGTGTTGTTGATTTTAGCCATTCTGACAGGTGTGAGGTGGTATCTCATTGTGGTTTCGATTTGCACTTTCCTGATGATCAGTGATGTTGAGCATCTTTTCATGGCCATGTGACAGTTGGCCATCTCTGTGTCTTCTTTGGAAAAATGTCTATCCATGTCTTTTGACCATTTTTTAGTTTGATTATTCATTTTTTGGGTGTTGTTTTGTAAGTTTTTTTATATATTTTGGATACTAATCCTTTATCAGATATGTCATTTGCAAATAGCTTCTCCCATTCTGTAGGTTGTCTTTTAGTTTTGTTGATTGTTTCCTTTGCTGTGCAGAAGCTTTTTATTTTGATGTAGTCCCAGTAGTTAATTTTTTATTTTGTTTTCCTTGCCTCAGGAGACATAGCTAGGAAGAAATTGCTACAGCTGAGGTCAAAGAAGTTACTGCCTGTGTTCTCTTCTAGGATTTTTATGGTTTCAGGATTCACATTTAGGTCTTTCATCCATTTCGAATTTATTTTTGTGTATGGTATAAGAAAGTGGTCCAGCTTCATTCTTTTGCATCTTGTTGTCCAGTTTTCCTAACACCATTTGTTGAAGAAACTGTCTTTTTCCCATTGGATATTCCTTCTTGCTTTGTTGAAGATTAATTGGTTCATTTCTGGGTTTTCTGTTCTGTCCCATTGAGCTATGTGTCTATTTTTGTGCCAGTACCATACTGTTTTGATCACCACAGCTTTGTAATATAACTTGAAGTCTGGAATTGCTCCAGCTTTTTCTTTTTCAAGATTTCTTTGGCTCTTCGGGGTCTTTTGTGGTCCCATACAAATTTTAGGATTGTTTGTTATAACTCTGTGAAAAATGATGGTGGTATTTTGATAGGGATTGCATCAAATGTATAGATTGATTTGGGTAGTGTAAACATTTTAACAATATTTGTTCTTTCAGCCCTTGAGCGTGAATGTCTTCCCATTTCTTTGTGTCATCTTCAGTTTCTTTCATCAAACCTTTGGCCAGGTTTGAAGTTTTGAATCCTTTAGACCTGGGCCCTGCTAAATCTGGGATTCTGATTCAGAACACAGATTCTGTTCTAGGTGGGTTCACCACTCACCAGCTGCGTGCCTTGGGTAGCAATCTGTGTCTCTTTGGGTCTCAGTTCCTTACCTGTAAGTTGAGTGGTTGAGTACATCGTTAGTTTTCCAGTTGTTCTCTAGAAAACCTTGTTGTGACTGTGGCTACTCCTTGGGACTGCTGGGTGGGTTGGAGGCAGTGGGCACAAGCTGCTGTGGGTCTGCGGTCCCACGCTACCTCCTCCAAGGGAGCAGTTTTCCTTATGCCTACTGGACTTACTGGACTTGTGTGTGAACTTTCATTCAATGAAAGAGCTGTAAGGCCAAAAAAGGAAAAGAAAAAAGAAAAGATTTGTAAATCACTAAACTAGATAAAAATTAAGGTTACTGTTTTGTTCAAGAATTAAATTATTTCACTGCAAGTACCTGAATGGGTCTGGCATGAAATGGCTATCAATAAATACCTGTTGAATGAATAAACAGAGTTCTTGGCCTTAAGGAATGTATAATCAAATGAAAAATCTTCATCTTACAAAACACTGCAGTTAAAAATGCTTCTTTTTATCCTTTTGCCATTTTAATTGTTTCTTAATCTTTGAATTTTGTAAGCAGATAAAGAGAATGTCTGTTCTCCATGTTTGAATGTGCCCATACTAAAATGATCTCATTTAGATGAATATCAGATAATAAATTGCAGGCCACAGGACTGTTAATAGTTTCATTATTAATTTGTGTAGCACCTGTAATAGAGGTAGGCTAGAAATACTGATCTTACTCTATAAATATGGAATATTTTTGGTGGGATTAATGAAAATCTTTCCTTTCAGTTGGAAAGCTCTTCCAATGGTGTTGGCATGAGTATCAATGAACATATCTTAGTATATTTTCTAAAAACTTTTGCAAAGCTTTCTATGAGTTGACATCAGAACAAGTGTAGAAAGCCCATGGGGTTGAACAGTATTGCAGTTCATGAAAGGAAGGGGCTCCTCGGTTGGTAGGTGATTGTCCCCTTGTTAATTGTATACATCTGTGAGTTCTAGTTATTCAGAACATAGCATTTTCCCAGGTTTTGTGGTAGTTCATTGCTACACCCATTGCAACTACCTAGAATGCCCTTCCCACTTTCTTCATCCCTGTCTGTCTTATTTAACCTTCATATTGTTCTACATGGGAAATGAGGATGGAGTATTACCTACTCCATCCTCATTTCCCATGTCTACCATTTTTATTTAGATATTTCTTCTCCATGCCCTGAATCCTACACATATTTCTAATTTAACATGTATTCAATGGCTGCAACCATTTATTTACTTTTCTTTCTTGCTGACCATGCTAAGACCTCTTTTAGGGTAGGGATCAGATCTTATTTATTTGACTTTGTGTTTCCAGTGCTTAACGAAAGTGCCTGGCATTTTGCAATTGTCCAATGCACGATTTTTTTTTCTGAAAAACTGTTGGTTTTGAGAATATTGTCCGAAAGTCAGTATATCAATCAGAGTCTAACAGAAAAGCAGAGACCACTCTAGGTTTTTCAAATAGAGCAAATTTTAATACAGGAAGTTGGTCTCAAATGTATTGGAAGATGGGGCGCTTGGGTGGCTCAGTCACTTGGGTGTCCAGCTCTTGATTTCAGTTTGGGTTGTGACTTCAGGGTCATGGGATCGAGCCCCACATGGGGCTTTGTGCTGGGCATGGAGACTGCTTGGGATTCTCTCTCTCCCTCTCTCACTGCCCCTCCATCCATTCACATGTACTCTCTCTCTGTCTTTAAAAAATAAAATAAAATGTATTGGAAGAGCAGAAGAATGATAAGGAATAAGGGGTGATAGTCACAGATCAAAAGTAGAAAATATTTCTGGGCTGATCTAAGCCCATAATCTTGAGAAAGCTTCTGGATTTACTGGAGAGGTCTTCACTGCCAGAAAATGGTCACTTCCTGGGCTGCTTCAGTACCCTCCACCTTATTTTCAACCTTAACAAAGGTCAAAAACCACCAGCAGCTGTCATTAAATGAAAGGCTTCTCTCTGCCTCGGATTAGTGCTGCTTTCTGACAGATGCAGCAAGAGGAGAGCTGACGAGAGTTTGGGGAATGTGGTTTCCAGACTTCCAGCCCCAGTGGTACAGGGAGCAGGCGCAGAGCTGAGAGTCAGCAGTCACTGAGACTTCCAGGAGTCTCAGTGTTGGAATCCATAGTGCTAAATATATTGGAGCTTTTCAGCAAAATAGTACTCCTTGATCAAAAAGTGGGAATGTGAATATGTTAAAGACATCTTACCTCCTGTTTAAAGGCATCCTATCAAATATCCTATCATCCTGCCATAAAAATGGGGGCTAGGAGGCAACTTTATGAAGTACATCAGAATTAATATTCAAAATTTTCTCAGTAGACTAGAACTAGGATTCATAAGTCAATGAGATAAAATCTAACAGGAATATGTAAATGCAAGGTTTTCATTTGCATTAAAAAAACTCCCAAGTCTTTTCATTCATTTTACATATGGGAAGCTTATGAACCATAAATGTGGTATGAACCATATGATGAGGCTTCTAAAAAAATTACCTACAGCTGTTGGCCACATTAATAAAAATATGGTTTCCACATCTAGTAGGGTAATAACACCACTGTGCTCTATTTTGTTTAGAGTATTTGTCAGTAGTATTCATGATTCCTTTTCCACTGTGACTTTACAACATACAAAATGCAAATTTATAGAGATGTACCTGAGTATATCATTTTGGCAAGAAGAAGCAACTGTAGGCTGTATATATGAGACATTCCACTTCACTGCTGTTTTTCTTCAGACTACTGGTGAAGACAAGAGGGGCAGCAATACTTTCTCATTTTCACTCCAGATGGATGATTCTATATTCCATTATTCCAGGTGCCACTTTTAATAACTTCTTTGTAATACTTGTTTATCTGTCATGATGAAATTTATTGGTAACTTACACAGATGATTTCATGTAATTCAGTGATACCTTATAAATAATATAAAAGAAAAATAAAAAGCGATTCAATATAGAAACTCAGTTGCTATAAAAGAAGACATAAGTAGTTAAATGCTTGCTTTTTGTTACAATGAATACATTCAGATTTATAAATAAAAACAGTATTCAACTGAATATTTTTCATACTTTGTCTTTATATCTATATCTTGAAATAAGGGCTAAATAAGGTTTTTATATTTATATTTGTTTTATGGCCCAGAATATCATTTATCTTTGTGAATGCTCTATGGTTGTTTGGAATGTTCTATAAATGATAATCAGTCAACTTTGTTTATACTGTTGTTCAAATCTTCTGCTTTCTTACTGACTTCCTGTTTATTTGCCCTATCAGTTACTGAGAAAATTTTGAAATCTCAAATTATTTTTGAGTTTTGAAATCTCAAATTATTTTACTTCTTTTAGTTCTATCAGTTATCATTTATTATGATGCTCTGTTATTAGGAGTATAAACATTTAAGATTTTACATCATCTTGATGAATTGACATCTTTGTCACTCAGAAATGTACCTTTTTTATTTCTGGGAATATTTTTTATCCTGACATTTACTTTGATATTAATATAGCACCTTCAACTTTCTTTTGTTTAATGTTTTCATAGTATATCTTTCTTCCACCCTTTTTCTTTTAATTCATTGGTTTCTTTATATTTAAAGTGCTTTTCTCAGAAATAGCACTATAGTTAGGTCTTGCTTTTTTTATTGGATAATCTCTGTCTTGTAATTGAAGTGTTTAGTTTATTTGCATTTAATGTAAATATTGATATGGTTGGGGTTAAAAATACCATCTTTCTATTTGTCTTCTATTTGTTCAATTTAATTTTTATTCCTCTTTTTTCTTGCTTCCTGCTTTCTTTTGGATTAATCAGTTATTGTTTTTTATGACTTTATTTTTCTTCACTTGTGGCTGATCTATGATGTTCTATGTTATTTTTAAGTTTTCTGTATGTTCTATTTTTTGAGGGTTGCTCTGAGGCTTACAGTATACATTTTTAACTTATCACAGTCTACCTTGAAATATTATTACACTCCACGTCGAATGTAAGCACCGTAAAACAGAGTGCTTCCGGTTTCCTCCTGTCCTTTGCACTGTTATTTCGTACACAGTATCATCATACATTGTGCTATTTTTGCTGTACGTGCCCCACAGTACATACTGTTATTGTGTCTTCAGATCATCAATTGCATTTTAAAAAGATTTAAAATGAGGAAAAGAAAAGGTCTTTTGATATGCTCCCATGTATTTGTTGTTTCCATGCTCTTCATTCCTTTGTGTAGATCCAGATTGTCATTTGGCATTATTTTCCTTCTATCTAAAAGACTTCCTTTCATGTTGCTTGTAGTACATTCTTCTGCTCATGAATCTTTTCAACTTCGGTATGCCTGAAAAAGTCTTATTTCACTCTCATTTTTGATGGCTATTTTCTCTAGGTACAGAATTCTAGATAGAAAGTTTTGTCTTCAGTACAGAAAGATGTTACTCTATTGCCCTCTGGCCTGAAAAGTTTCTGATGAGAAGTCTGCTGTAATTTTATCTTTGTTCCTCTGTATATAGCGTGTCCTACCATTTGTCCTCCAGAGCTTTTGAGATTTTCTGTTTATCCCTGACTTTATGATATTTCTTGGTTTGGTTTCTTTATGTTTACTTTCTTTGGGTTCCTTGAGAATCCTAAACTTGAGAGTTTAATAGATTTCATCAGATTTTGAGTGTTCCAGCCATTATTTCTTTAAATATTTTCTGTTTCTCCCACCAAGTCTATTTGGTATTATAGTTATACGTGTTTTAGACTGCTTGATGTTGCTCCATAGGTCACTGATGCTCTATTTTTTTTTCTAGTTTTTCTTCTTTTTGTGCTTCATTTTGGAGATACTGTTGTTTCAAGTTGATGGATTTTTTTCTGCAATGTCTATCTAATGTCAATCCCATCTAGTGTTTTTTTTTCTTATAAATAATCATATGTATCATCAGTATTTAGTTAAAGATTTGAGACAACTCTTTTGCAGATCTTGGAAGTTCTCTCTCTTCTCCCTCCTTGCCAGCCCTATGCCTCACAAATTCTAGCCACCCTGGCCTCCTTGACCCTCATCTCTTGTCTCCTTAACTCATTATGACTGCCAGGTTCTGTGCTGTGGCTTGGAAATAGCTCCAGGCAGTGAGTTGGGGCAACTATAACCCTAACCTCATTTGATCTACCCTTTCAGGAATCACAGTCTGACCTGTACTGCCAGCTGTCCAATGCATGAAAACAGTTGTTTCATATAGTTTGTTTAGTTTTCAGTTTGTTCATGGTGGGAATAGATTTACTGTAGCCACCGATATCTCACAATGGAAGTGAAAGTCTAAATAAGTAAATTTGAATGTTAATTTAGTATCACTGCTAATGCAACAGTTACAAGAACACACTGATATAGGTGGTCTCTTACTGGTATCTCCAATACTAGAAGCATTTGTTGATGTGGATTTCCTTCGGCAGTTGGTTACTTTGGTACATTTCCAAAGTCTCAGTTTTCCCTCAAGTCACATGATTTTTGCATTCCTAGAGAATCCCATATATGTTAAGCTGGAGAAAAATACTGTGTGTTTAAATGTAAAATGGAGTTAGGTTCTGGGCTAGGATAATATAAACAGGTTTTCCCTTTTCAGAAAAGTCACATAGGGTATGAGCCAACAATCCCTTGTGTAGGCCTGTGGTGTTGCATCCTTGACCCTTATCGGAAAACATTCCCTACATAATGAGTATGTTTCAACTTCACATATTTTTTCTGTTGTATGCATGACCATGTAGTAATTTTGAGACCTACATGCTATTAGAAAAGCAGTACATACATTCTATCTTGGCAGTAGTTCCTATTATCAGGGAAAGGGGGAGATACTTAATGTTGTTTTACCAAGGTAATCATGGTACTTTATAATGAGGGAATCTGCTTCTAGTTCTCCTTCCAAACACATGACTTTTTCTCCAAAATGCAATGTAAAATGCCCCACATCATCACAATTCATTCATTAATTCATTCAGCAACTATTTATTGAGCTTCTAATATGCGCCAACATTGAGGCTATATAACTGATCCAAATAGACGAGAATCCCTGCTCTCCTGGAGCTTATGGGTTTATTAAGATTCATGGCAGAGAAAGTGTGGCTACCAAAGAAAATACTTCATATTTCTCGCAGACTATAATGATGGAGTTTCCCCATCACACATTTCCGCCAACTAGTAAAACAGGTCACAAGAATGTTAGAATTTACAAAATGGGAGCAAAAGCCTTCATTTAAATTATTTGATCAAGATTCCATACCTAAAGACTTTATTCAGAAGAATGCATAACCAAAGTTGGATACCAGACCTTCAGGCAATGTTTGGATGATTTGCTTCGATTCTATTAATAGGTTCAAAGAGATTCTCAAATTATACTGTTCAACCCACACCTTAGGCTTTACTGAGGGAGAGGAGAAGCCTGCTCTTTCATTGAGTTCATTTGCCCAGGATCACCTTGGCTTTTGAGAAAGTACTGGTTTGGTTGAGATCTCACTTTCAGAACACACTTCCTTAGACCTGGCCACTAGAGTTCTGGATTGATAACCAGTTGGCTCATTTGGATTGATTCTCTGGGCTACCTGCTCTCTGGTGTGGCCTCAGCCAGAGCCATTGGTAAAAATGCATGCTGTTCCACTGCCCCCAGTCCGCTGTAATGTCACTGTGGGACCACACTGGGAAATTAGGGATCTAAAACTCTATGGAATGTGCAGCCACAAAGATAAAACTTGGTATCCGGTGCCCCAGGTTCAAATCCCTGACTCCATATCTAGTTCATACGGGTGCTAGGTTGAACCAGTTAATGTTTTTCTGTGATCAGTGACTCCAACTCTAAAACAAGGCCAATAATAACCATTTCGTGGGGTTGCTGTCAGGATTATAATGAAATCATGTGTATCAGAATGCTTTGAAAGCCACACAGTATGATATACTGCATATATACATTGTTGTTATGGTAAGTGAGTCTAAATGTGATTAAGTTTGGAGCCCAAGAGACAGTGAAGTATTTGCACCCAGCACCCAGCTTCCCTTCATTAGTGTGGGAGCTGCTGCCCGGGGCCGACTTCCTCGGGGTTGGGGGAGGTCCCTGTGTCGCTGTCTCAAACTGACCATCCTCAACTAGACCCGGACACAGTTGTGAATTACTTACCTTGCAGGACGGTGCCTGTCCTGGGGCTAACAGGGCATGCTTGCTCCTGTGATCTTTGCAACCCAGTAAAGCATGATTATGGCTCCGCTTGCTGTGTGGGAGTCAGTGATACGATTATAGGCTCCCTGACAGATGGCAGGCATGTGTTCCTGCATTCACAAGAAGTTCTTGCTGGATCATCAAAATGCGTTTCTCATTTGGAGTTTGGACCTCGTAGAATCTCATTCCTAGGCTTGAGGCCCCAGCATCTGTGTCTCATTGTCAGTCTGACCTCTCTTTAAATGAGATCTGGAAAGACACTTTTCCAGGAAGTCACCCATATGCTGTTGACTTTTACTGCTGCAGCAGTCACGTGCAAATACTGTCTACCTTGTCTTGGGCTGATTGGCCTAAACTGGTTTATCAGTTCTCTTGACAAACTCCTTTCACTTGTTTACTTAGCTTCAACTCTGTGTGTGCTGTTTTAATACTTTTTGTAGTTTAGGCAGAAACATGTAAATCATAGGGTTTCCATCATACGATCGATATAATAATAGTAATCTATTTTCCAGGCTCTGTTATGAATCAAATGCTTTGTATACATGATCTGATTTAATCCCCATATTGCTCAGAGTAGGCATTATTATTCTCCTTTTTTATGTGAGGCTTAGAGGATATAATAACTTGTTTAAAGCTACAGAGTAAGTAATCATTAGAGCTGGAATTGGAACCTCGGTAAGTTTGAATCCCAGTCTATGATCTTTCCACCAGATCACACTGGCTCTTGAATCTTCCGTCAGTCTTTGGCATGCCGTTGCAAATCAGTTTTATCTCTGAGTTTCAGGTTAGGTTCCCTTTAGCTTTCCCATGCAGGGATGGGGGATAGGGTGAAGGTGGTTCTGATTTTTACAAACTAAGATGTTTCTAAAAAGCAGAACATCTAAACCAAAGTATGGAGAAGAGAGTCATGAAGCATACTAAGCTCCCAGAGCTGTGTTCAGTTTATAGATGGTGAGAAGTAAAGCATGATGCAAGCAATAGTCCTTAGATAGACCCTAAGCTCTGACGACCCCCTTCAGTCTTTGTTACAGTAGCCAAACTCATCATTTGAAAACACAAATCCAATTTTGTGTTTACCACAACGTATAAATTTGTATTCATTTGTGTGATTTTTTTCAAGTTAATAGTAGTTTCTGATAGACTCTTAGCTCGACACAGCAAGGAGCATCTCTCTCGCTCATTAGACACTGGATTCCTTGCTTAACACAGCACCTGTCTGTGATCCCTTAAACACCAGGATAGTTACTGATTCTAGACCTTTGTGCCGACCATTTCCCGAGATGGCCGTAGGCCACTCTCACTTCATGCAAGGTTTGCTCAGACTATCCCTTATCCGAGAGCAACTCCCTGACCACCATTCTAAATAATAACTCCCTGCCCCTACCCTGGGTCCATCACCTCCCAGTCCTTTGCCTTTTTTATTAAAATAAAAAAAACCTTTTTGCACGAATCACTGACTGACATTATACTATCAGTTCTAAAAATAATCTGTCTTCCTCCACTACATTATAAGCTTATTGAGGGCCAGGACTTTATTTTATTTACTTCTTCATCCTCAGCCTTAAAACAATGCCTGGAAATCGTAGGTGCGTTGTCAATATTTGATGATCTAATCAGTTAATAATAATAATGGAGTAAAGATTTATGGAATTAATGAGCCGTTCTCAAAGTACGTCCCTCAGTCCTGTCCGTGGCAGGCGCCATGAGGGCCCTGGGCCACACCCCCCGTCCATCTCTGCCTGCAGCTGTGTCCACATGGCCCGATTTTTGTCTGTGTCGCTGCTGGTTCACCTCCCGCACCTTTGCTGCAGCAAGCTTTCTCAGAAGCTGTTCACAGAGCAGTCCCACAGCCTGGAAATGCTGGGGTGTTATCATCTCCAGGGACAGCCTTCCACCTCTAGAAAGAGGGAGTCAATGGATAAATGCTCAGGATGTACTTCTTTAGAGGGATGATTCTGTGTCTTTCACAGAGTTAGTGTCCAGGGGGCCTCCGTCTGCAGTAATCCATAGCTTACAGACCCACTTCAGGATGCTCTGTCCTTCCCCCTCACTCTGCCTCCTGCTTTGCTCTTTGGCTTCCTTAGGTCCCCTGGTAAGCCATCTGCCTCCACAC
This sequence comes from Taxidea taxus jeffersonii, assembly GCA_003697995.1. Classification (NCBI taxonomy): domain Eukaryota; kingdom Metazoa; phylum Chordata; class Mammalia; order Carnivora; family Mustelidae; genus Taxidea; species Taxidea taxus. The sequence goes on from RCUC01165220.1 coordinate 115,540, forward strand.
CTTTGCCCCTGGGAGATCCGAGTGTCCTCTTGAGCACTGTATCAGTGATCCAGATGTGAGTATTGATGGCATTATTTGTCAGCTTTCATGCAAATACCACTCATATTTTGTATTTTTATGGGTTTTTGTAGTTACAAGTGCTTTTACTCAGGTCGAACAACAAGTTCCCTATAAGAATCATGATCTAGGGACGCCTGGGTGGCTCAGTTGGTTAAGCTGCTGCCTTCGGCTCAGGTCATGATCCCGGCGTCCTGGGATTGAGTCCCGCATCGGGCTCCTTGCTTGGTGGGGAGCCTGCTTCTCCCTCTGCCTGCCCCTCTTTCTGCCTATGCTCTCTTCCTCCTCCTCTCTAAAAAAAAAAAAAAAAAAAAAAAGAATCAGAATCATGATCTAAATAAAATAAAGTATCTTGAAAAATTGGTTAAATTCAAGACATAAAATAAAATAGGAAAAACTGGAAGAGACAAGCCTTAGGTTGAAAAAAAAAATTCCCCCAAATCACATATATAAAAGGGAAAGAAAAAACCCACCCCTCACTGTGGTGGTTTTTCTTCAGCAAAGTTTTGATATTCCAACACAAAGGTGGTGATTGCCGAATGTTTAGTGCCTTCAGTTCTTTGCCCATCACCTTGTGGCAACCCTCTAGGCAGCCTCGTTGAGGTCAACATACCTCCCGTGGCATCAGCTTCACAAAGGAGGCCTAGAACCAGGCTGTGTCTGTAATGCTCAATATCCAGCTGTCTAGAGGAACAGCAGTGTATGCCTATTTCCATGGTGTAAATACTTTCCTAATAACTGATTTCAGGCTCCCAATGTGCAGGCACTGAATATAGAGCTGGAGCCAGAGGCACACACGTGATCTCATGAGCAGGTGGGGCCAGGTGTGCTCTCCACTGCTAGCAGCACCTTCTAAAAGTAGAGAGGGTCACTTTCTTTTGGAGTGTAGCTCCAAGGAGTTGGGTGGTAATGCTGGGAACTTTTCATCAATCCATTCAGTGAAAAACTAGCAACATATATGGATATACAAAATATCGAGTGACTATTGGTCTATATTTGCTTTCTAGCTTTAGGAGCTTTGTAGTTTTATGGACACCCCCCCCCCCCGCCCAAATCCTTGGCTTCTGTGAGATACTATAGATCTTAAAAAATAAGAGGATTTCACTTGTTAGTCCAGTGTGGGAAGGCCAGATCAACACAAACAAAACAGTAGAGACCCTCACTTTACTTCTCCTACAAGTGTTCCAAGGAAGAGAGATGTCAACAGGAAGTTGATGCTAATTAATTGGAATTTCCCAAAGTGCACATCCCTCAAAGGGCCAAAGTTCACTTTAATAAGAGCCCCCAGTGTGACATTGATGAAGTACCAAAGGCTCTGTCCTAGCAATAGGCTAGCTGCTTGTTACTCACAGACACTTTCCCTGGAACCTCTGGGGACATTTCCGCTCGGACCACACCTCTGTATGTTCTCTGCTTGTGACACAAGTGTTCCCCTGAGGATATGGCCGTGGATGTCACTGGACACGTGTGCATGGGCCCATCCCTGCTGGGGAGCTATCTGTGTGCACCCAGGCGTGCCATGCCCTTGCAGTAAACCACCTCTCAGTGATGAAAACCCCAAAGACAGATGTTTCCTACTGAACACAGCATGCCACAGAAAGTTCCATGAGAAATGTAAATAAACAGATTTTGAAACAATATTCAGTGTATGAAACGTTTCTCCGGAATAATAACATCTCATTATTAAAATCAGAACATGAAAGGACAACTGTTGTGGCACATGTTCTAATTTAGAAGTTTCCCCCACTTATTCCAGATTGAGAACAAGAGATTGAATAAAACAACAAAAGCAGCCAATGGAAAGACCACCCAAATATTGAGTCAATGATTAAAAGGAGCCTTAGGAAGAAGCCTGTGAATATTCTTAATTATTATCAGGTCTCTAGGACTTTGTGTACTTTCACTGTACTTGACAATGAACAAGAAGCTGATTGTTTGCAATACAGAACTCTCTTGACAAAGCTAACGTTGATGCCCGTCTTCTTTTAATAACACGCATTTCTTCACATTTGGAATGATAATGCTTCTCTAACACCCTGTTTGATTTTTTTCATGAAAAATAATCCCCCAAGGGTGCCTGGGTGGCTCAGTGGGTTAAAACCTCTGCCTTCAGCTCAGGTCATGATCCCAGACCCAGGTCTTGGGATCGAGTCCCGCATCGGGCTCTCTGCTCAGCAGGGAGCCTGCTTCTCCGTCTCTCTCTGCCTGCCTCTCTGCCTCCTTGTGATCTCTGTCTGTTAAAGAAATAAATAAAGTCTTTAAAAAAAAAAAGAAAAATAATCCCCCAATACAAAGCCCATTAATAAGTCCAAGAACAATAACTCCTAAGACATACTGAGTGCTTGTCTTTATGTTGTGATTTATTTAATGTACGTATACTCACAGCCCTCTAAGATGGATATTACTACTTGCACACTCCTGTTTATGGGTGAGGAAACTGACCTGTGCACCATCGACTGCATAATAATTAGAATGAGGAAGGTGGGGGTCAAATTCATGCAGTTTTTTCTTTACTAGAGTGTGTCTTCCTGAGAGGGTCAAAAGAACTACCCTCCCACTTCCCGCCTCCCCAGCTCAGTAGCACTGTGTGGGAGATCCCTTGTCCATTTCTGACATTTTTATCCCCGCAAAGATTGTTTGTTCAAATCAAAGGTAGCAATCGTGGGGGAAGGCAGCAGAGAGAAAGCGATGGGAGGCTGAGTTGTTAAAAGAGAAAAGGAGAGCTAGAGTTTGTGTGCAGACAGTTCTACTTGTTATTAATACTTTACTACATTGATTTTGTCACCTCCTGATCTCCTTTCCCCAACCCAAGGTGAGCTATGGCTTCAGCTGCTGGCCTCTCCCTGGCAGGCATGGGTCCTTTAATTCAGGGGGCCACTGGGGTCCCCCCTGAGGCTCTAACCATCTGGAGTGGGACTAACACACACATGACTCCAGCAGCCAACACAGAGTAAAACAATGCCATTATTTCTTTCATTTCCTAAAGAATGTTCCCAAGGGGCCAGTTTATTCAATGAAATAATTCCGCCGTTGTGGAAGGCATCACGTTTTAGTCCTCAAAAGCCAAAGAGCATTAAATGTAATTCTTCCTTGACTATGACTGTATTTGATAAAGCACATCTTTTCTGTGTTTCTGTAAAATTTGAGTTCCATTTTCTAGTGGCTGACTCAAAACTGCATAGCCATGTCTCCTCGCTTGGGTAGGCCCTCACCTGATACCCTGCCTACCACGTCTGTTGTTCACTCCAGCAGTCTTCACTCACATGACTCAGGAACCTAAACCATCTGCAGATGAAAATCACCTTAGTGGGACTCAGTTGTTAAGTGGCTGCCTTCGGCTTAGGTCATGATCCCAGAGTTTTGGGATGGAGCCCTACATCAGGCTCCCTGCTCAGCAGGAAGCTGGCTTCTCCCTCTCCCACTCCCCCTGCTTGTGTTCCCTCTCTTCCTGTGTGTTTCTCTGTGTCAAATAAAGAAATTAAATCTTAAAAAAAAAAATAGAAAATAAAATCACCTCAGTTCCTCACATGCCCATGAGGGTGCTGCATAGGTAGAGTCTGGCAATTCGGAACTGGGCAAATACGATTACGTTCTGTAGTGTTTTCTGTAAGCTGACTTGCTTGTTGTGGCCATGGTTGAATTCTCTCTAGATATCAGCAGGTGCTTTTTTTGTGGGCTCTAAAGCAGCCTGCATTCAGGAAACCATTTCAGTGCATCTGAAACAGAGTGGGAGAGTCACTGTGGACCGGTAATTAGTATGGAAACCAGCCATCAAGAGAGTTTCCCTGGTGGACACTCTCCAAGGATCTCTTTTATCTTAAAATTATTAGAATTGGAGGTGAGACTTTCCTTTGTCGGGCAGGTTCCACTTCTTATTTCTTCTTCTTCTTCTCCTATATATTTCTGTCTACTTAGAATGACAATTCACATTGCCAGTGCTTTGTATTTGAGAGACGACATTCACATGCATGATCCTGTTGTTCCTCAGCCTCATTCTGTGAGTCAGAGCAGCATAATTATACCCATTTAATAAGTGAGGAAACTAAAGGTCAGAGGTCTGGTGACCACACGAAGTTCACATGATGTAGTGAATGTGCCACCAGCTGGAAGCAGGTCATGTGAGTCTCCCTTAGCTTGCTCAGGGCCAGCTGGTCTGCTCAGCGCCGGGTTTGGGAGTTTTTTGTTTTGTTTCTTGGGGAGTGAGGTTTTGACCCACAACGTAAGAACATAGTTATTAGCTAGTCATAAAAACACAAACTAAAAAAATAAATATCACTTTCCACAGTGTTAGGAGAGCAAATGTTCCATGCCACACAGTACAACACTGTGTCCAACCTTATTTGACATTTCAACGGAAATGTATTTTTAAATGATGGTATCATCATTCTCATGACATTTAACTGACCAGGTCTGGAGTAATAATGCATTTGACAAATCCAGATGTTATTCTTCTGGTGGGTCATTTCCCCTCATTGTATCCGCAGAGTGGTAACTGAAACACAAAGCTATCCCTGTAGATTTCTGGTACCTGATTGAAATTTTCCTGGACGCTTTTCTACTTCCTGGCAGCAATTTAATTGATGGAGAAATATGAACTGAATATGCCTTCTGGTTTTGACATGTCCTCAAGTAACTAGATGCTTTCCCCCCAAACCTAACAGCTGGCATATACAGAAAGATCCGAAAATATCATTCAATAAAGTCTGTTTGAAAAAGTGTTCACCACAAAATGCTCTTTTGACAGCCATTTAAGATATAAGCAGCCAAAATGAACCTACTCCAGCACCTTAAATTTTATATTTTTGAATCAATGGATTGTATGAAATTGCCTCACCTGATTTCATTCATTGCTTGTGAGTTCACATTTTCAAACCGAAATATTTATCTTGTATTATAATCACAAAAGTCTATAGATATGCTTAGTCATGCTTTTCTTGGCAGTTGTGATGGATGGTAGACGAGATGCTGAATTACAATTCTCTTTTTGCTGATTCATTAAGCTGGCCACTCATCTCTGACCCATGTTTGAGCTAGGTATATAGACCTCCACTCCTTCTATTGTTAAGGATTTCAGCTCCATGGGCAGTTTTTTAAAAATATGTAATAACTTCATTGATACATAATTTAAATATCATACAGTTCACCTCTTTAAAGTGTAGCATTCAGTAGTGTTTAGTAAGTTCCCAGAACTGTGCAACCATAAACACAATCAATTTTAAATATTTCATCACCCCCTGAAGAAACCACACACCCATTAGTAGCCCATAGGCAGTCTTTTGCATATGATGATTATAACCCTGGAAATTCTGCTTAAATCCACTAGATTAGTACATGTATTTATCTCTGAAAAAAAGCCAAAACAAAACCATAAAACCCAAAGACAAACATAAGAAGAGGAGAGATGGCAGCAAGTGATTCAAAGCGATTTTGGAAACCGAACAGTAAATGGGTGAATTGTTACCGACTTAGATTTGGAGATGTTGAAAGCTAACCAGTTCACAACAAGTTAACTTGTACCTCAGAACCCCAGAAAGGCTCAGAGATTGGAGGCATCTGAAGGATCTGAATGTAGGGATGTTAAATGGGCTGCCGAGTAGACTCTAATTTTGGGGGAGTTGGTTGAAAAACTTTAGAGGAGGAAGTCATATTTCAGGTTCAGTTTGAAAGCAGGAAAAGACCCAGTGTTCTTGGTCAAAAGCAGTTAGGTAGGATAAATCCCTCTTATTCAGGAGAGAACTAGCAGTTTTGCTCAATTTGGATCTTCAACTGATTGGTTGAGGCCCACTCACATTAGGGAGAATGATCTGCTTTACTTAGTCTACCATTTTAATGTTAATATCATCTAAAAAACACCCTCACAGAAACATACAGAATAATGTGCGACCAAATATTTGGGCACACCATGACCCAGTCAAACTGACGTATAGAACTAACCACCACTGTCACCTTATGAAGTTTTCTTCTTTGCATCAACACTGCCTTTGAATGTAGCGAATGTATTTTATCTTTCTAGTCCTTTATAGAATTGTTACATATAAATATAAATATAGAAAGCATTTTAATGAGAGCGGTAATTATAACTTTTTTTTACTTTGATTTGCTAACCTTATATATGGTCAGAATATGTGTAGAGCATTTTTTGCCAATGTGAAACAAAGACAAATAGAAAAAAACAAAACAAAACCCTTTCTCTTTCCCAGAAAAAAAGTGATAATTGTAGAAACAGTGGTCAATTTAAACTCTAGAAGGAATTTCGTAAGGATACCCAGCTCCTCTCTTCTCCCAGAAAAGCACTTTTGGTGTAGTGCCAAGCCTAGGGAGAGAATGGGTTTCCCAGAGTGTTCCAGCTGTAGCTGAAGAATTCAGGAGTGTTAGATACTCTGAATTACCCAAACACAAGGCCTTTAGGCAAAACCTGTGCTTTGGAATTTCTCCCTGACTCATCTGACTTCTCCCCCTCACAGCAGCAAAACAAAGTTCATGCTTGCCATGGATATTCTAGCTCTTCCGGATTACACGTTAATCCATACAACATAATCACCTTGCAACAACTGAGTTCCCTTAATTGTGCTGAAGCATCTGAGCAATTTGACAGTGCTGGTGGGAAGGCTGGCGTTTGTCTGTACCAACCACGTACATCATTAAGAAGCTTAACTTAGCAAAAGCCCTGATGATGTAGAAATGTCATGGTAAAGATGGAGTCATATCACCAGGCATATCCTAACCCAGGTAGAAAGCTACGACTTTTTTAATGAGTCAGGGAGTCAGTCCCCTGGGGCTAGGGCACGGTTGAGTTGAACGCAGAAATGACATCATTCTGACTGTGTTTGGGCTTTTGACCACATGTGCTGTGTACGTTTCATCCTTCATAATGGCCGGAGTGATTTTGTGTCTCTCACCATAAGAAGGAAAAGACATCAGGTTTAAACTGAATTAAGTGCAGATCATTTTCAAAGCCTTAAAAAACTGGGGCTTCTAGAATTGAACTCAAAGAGGTAACAGCCTGTATCTGAACAGGCTCGGGGAAGATTGGAAGTAGTCTACATTCTTGCATTCTCTGCCTGCACATGATGCTCTTGATACCACAAAATATGGGGGTTCTGGGGCACCTGGGTGGCTCAGTGGGTTAAGCCTCTGCCTTTGGCTCAGGTCAGGATGCCTGGGTCCTGGGATCGAGCCCCGCATCCAGGTCCCTGCTTGGTGGGGAGCTTGCTTCTCCCTCTCCCTTCTTCTGCTTGTGCTGCCTCTCAAATAAATGAAATATTAAGAAAAAAAAGCTTTAAAAAATGTGGGAGTCCTGTGACACAGAGGGATGCTGACACCCAGAAACCCAGAGTCTCTGCAGACAGTTGGCACGGTGATACGGTGTTAGTGGAGGAGGTTAGAGATATACTTGTGGCTGTAAGGGTAAAATGTTGAGCCTCCGTGGGTGACAGAGAAAATGCAATTTCATTTTTTTCTGATCAGGCACTTTGTTCAGGAAGGGAAAGGCATGGGATGTGGAAAGAAACTTGATGATAAGGCAGAACCCTAGATCCTGGCTCACTATTCATTGGCTCTATGACTTTACACACAAAATGGAAGAATTTGGGAAGTTGTCAAACATACATAAACTTGCAGGTTTTAAAAATAAGTTGCATTCTCTTCAGAGAGATCCAGGGTAGTAGGAAGATAAGTGATTTTGGCAACAGAGAGTTCAGGATCTGATTCTTGGCTCTGCGATTGAATTTCGGAATTGTCCAGGCAAGTTACTTATCTCTTAGGGATTCCATTGCCTCACTCTTAAATAATAACAGCTATCTCAGAGAGTTAGGTGTGAATTAATGACATATTTGTAGTGCAGCTAGATCGTTGCCTAAAAAATGGAAGGTAAACAGTAAGGATTCTTATCTGTAAAACGAGCAGCTTGACCAACATGATCTCTAAGGTCTTATATAACTTGGAAAAATTCTATGTAATATTATCAGCACCTCCTCTGCCCCATAGTAATGTCTTTCTTACTTCAGACTTCGCAAGAACATCAATCTTTCCCCACTACTTTGGAAACTCCTTCCAATCTCTGTGAATTGGCACCACGTTTTACCAAGCTGTCCAGTCAAATAAAACGTCCTTCTTCCATCTGGTTGTTATCCCTCAAACCCATTCCCATCTCTGCATATCCACTGCCGGGCACTTTTTAGACAGTTATTGTCTCTTCTATGAATTATTGCGGTTGCCTTTTACCTGGCTTCTTGCCTTCCGGATTCCCACTGTATCAGTGGCTCAATGGACTCCAGGTCCACTGTCTACACAGCAGCCAGGTTGATTTTTCTTTTTCTTTTTTTTTTTTTAAGAGAGGGAGAGGAAGTGTGTAGGGGCAGAGGGAGAGGGAGAGAGATAATCTGAAGAAGGTTCCACGCCCAGTGTGAGGCTGATGTGGGGCTCAGTCTCAAAACCCTGAAATCATGACTTGAGCCAAAACAAGTGTCAGACACTTGGGGCACCTGGGTAGCTCAATTGGTTAAGATCTGACTCTTGATCCCACCTCAGGGTTGTGAGACGGAGCCTGCATCAGGCTCGATGGTGGGCGTGGAGCCTGCTTCCCATTCTCTCTCCCCTTCTCCCTCTTCCCGTCTCCCCCACTCCCCACCTCCACTTGCCCACTTGTGCTCTCTCTCAAAAAAAGAAAAGTCAGATGCTTAACCAACTGAGCCACCTGGGTGCCACCAAATTGATCTTTGAAAGAAAACATGTAATCATGTTTATAATCATCAGTGGTTCCTCACGTTGCCCTTAGGATGGATTAAAATTCCTCAGCCTGCCAGATAAAGTTGACCTCACCAGGTTTAATTTATACCAGACTTGCCAGACGTTACCTTGAGAAAATATTATCCAAATTCTTTTAATTCCTTTTTTAGCATACCACCAGGTTGGCTTGGAGAAGTGAGCTTATAGAATTCTCTTACAGTAGAGAGGAAAGACTCCTACCCCCAATTGTAGATGGGGTCAGAAGGGAAGAGGACAGGATGTGCGGGAGGAAAAGGAAAGGCCACCCATTTCTGACACTAGTGATGGTGGGGAAGAGAAGGGAGACAGAGTGCGTGGGAGGGAGGGGGTTAAGTATAGAGAGCCACAGGTCAGTCCAAGTCTCTGAGAGGTTGAGGGCCCATTCAGTCAGTGGGTTATACCAAGAATAAGGAAGGGAGATACTGCCCAGCCATTGTAGAGTGTGGCCTCAGAACAAAATGGCCATGTGGGTACTTTCTGAGGTTCAGCCTCAGTTCCTGTGTGGAAATGAAGCTAATGCTGAGGTATGGCAGGGTAACCTGGGCATGGCTCGATGGAACCCCAAGCACCATGGCTCAGGGAAGGCAGCTGTTGGGAGTCCAAGTGAGGTGCAAGGAGCCACAGAGACCTTCTGGTCCGGACCAGGCCAAGAGGACCCCATCACAGGTTCTGCCAACACCTACAATGACAAGGAACTCTGGAATCGTGCTGTGAACTGCAGTGTTTCCCCCAGACCTCAAAGGCATATCTGTCTCATACCTTTGTTCTTATATACCTGGATAGCATTTCAAGAAAGAAGCAGAAGACAGGGAAGCTTCTTGAGAGACTAGGTATTTTTTCCCAAGAAAGACTTGGCATTCCCTAAATGGTCTATTTAAATTATTAGGTTGAACTATGTTTCTATTTTTATTATTACTATTACTTTTTTTTAAAGATTTTATTTATTTATTTGACAGACAGAGATCGCAAGTAGGCAGAGAGGCAGGCAGAGAGAGAGAGGAGGAAGCAGGCTCCCTGCTGAGCAGAGAGCCCGATGCAGGGCTTGATCCCAGACCCTGGGATCATGACCTGAGCTGAAGGCAGAGGCTTTAACCCCCTCAGCCACCCAGGCACCCCCCATTACTATTACTTTTTGAGAGAGCACACAGGTGAGTGGGCAGTAGGAGCGCATCAGAGGCAGAGGGAGACAGACTCTTACGAAGGCTCCATACCCAGCATAGAGCCTGACGCAGGGCTCGATCTCACCACCCTGAGATCATGACCTAAGCCGAAATCAAGAGTTGGACCCTTAACCGACTGAGCCACTGGGTCAGACTGTGTTTTAATTTGTTTTTGTATTTACTAGACTTAGAAAAAAACAAACTAAAGAAAGTACATATTTTCTGCACATCTCAGTTGGAGTCTGTGAAATCTTTTGCACACCTGCTCAAAGAAGAGTGGTGGGAATAAGTCAGAACGAAAACCCTCAGTTCCTCTTTCCCAGTTTCCCCCTCTTCTCCTGCTTCTAATGGTTTATAAAGTCAGCAGAGAATTGAAGGCATTGCTTTGAGGTTCCAGTTTGGGCAGCTGATTGATGTGTTGTTAACACAGGCAAGGTGAGTGGATTTAGATCCAGGAACAGGATTGTGAACTGTACTTGCAACAAGTTTAACTTGATGTAATTATGCATTATCAATGTCAAAATATATTTTGGAAGTTGGTGGGGGGATGTCTGGTTAAGAAAGGGGTTGGTAGGGGCACCTGGGTGGCTCAGTGGGTTAAAGCCTCTGCCTTGGGCTTAGGTCATGATCCCAGGGTCCTGAGATTGAGCCATGCATTGGGCTTTCTGCTCAGCAGGGAGCCTGCTTCCCCCCCTCACTCTGCCTGCCTCTCTGCCTACTTGTGATCTCTGTCTGTCAAATAAATAAAATCTTAAGAAAAAAAAAAGGATTGGGACAGGAGGTATGGACTGGAGTGTGGTCAATATAGGAGTGATAAGAGAAGTTATTGGGATGGATGAGATCTCCCTGGAACACAGTAGGAAGAACATATATTGAGGGTGGAGGAAAGGGTCAACGCAGGAAACCGAGAAAGAACTTGTGAGGAAAAATGGTCGATTGGGAGAAGCAAGACATTTTGAAACACCAAAGAGGAGAGAGTTTCCAGAAAGACTGTGATAAGTTGGGTTAAATGACTTAATTATTGATCCATTCAACAGATACTAAGTGCTTATCATGTGCCTGGTATGGTGTCAGGCTCTGGGGAGGCAAAGAGGAAAAGACAAGACGAAGGTGCAAGGTGGTTGGGTGGGATGCAAACCTAGAAGGAGGGCGAAGATGCTTCACTTTATTTTTCATTTCATAATTTTTATTTTCAGCTTTTATTGAGATACAATTGACAAATGGCAGAGAAAATTATAAGATATTTGAAGTGGGCAAATGGTGATTTGATATATACACACTGTAAAGGGCTCCCCCAGGTTGAGTCACTTAATAGATCATATCCATCACCTCACCTGTTTACCGTTTTTTTTTTTTTTCTGACAAGAACATTTATGTTCTATTTTCTTAGCAGACTTCAATGATACATCACAGCATCATCAACTCTGGGATGCTTCTTTTTAGACATAGAAGGCAGATATATAAATGAAGAAATGTTCTGTGATGCTGGTAAATTTCAGAACCTCTTTGAGCCATTATTATAAAACAGAGAATTACTGTTGGGATTAAACCAGCTCATGCTGCCAAAGGCCTCAAGCTGAAGGGATTCCCTCCCAGCAGCAGTAGTGGAGAAGTAGTGGAGAAAATTCTCTGAGAGATCCTGGGCTGGGAGAAGAGAGGACCTTTGGAAGCTGCTGCTAAGGAGGCCGAGGGAAGTCGGGGACCATGACTTCTAAGGTCTTCGCTAACTCCGTGGTTCAACGATATTTCTTCCCCCTGAAGTATTTTTTTAAGCCAACGGTTTCATCCAAAACTGAAGTCTCTTTGTACTCTGCCCAAGAACAACAGAAGTCCTAGTATAATTATAAGCCTTGACAGGAAAACTGTACCCAAGGGAACCTTCCCCGGGATGGGAGGAGGCTTTCTTCAGTGGTATCGTCCCTTCCCTGACACCCCCCAGACTGGGTCTGGTCCAGCCTGAAGATCCTGGACTGACCTTATGTCAGGAAGAGATGCCCCTAGGGGGTGGGGGTGGGGAGATAGTGCCGATGCCAGTTTACTTCCAGGTCCAGTCCATATGTGGGTTTCCTTTACAGGGGCAGGGATTTGGTTACATCCAGTAAGAGGGACTAAGGAATAGGCATGATACATGTATATTTTGATATACAGTGTGTGTGTGTGTGTGTGTGTGTGTGTGTGTGTGTGTGTGTAAAATGGGGGGAAGGGGAGAGGAAGAGGGAGAGAGTGACTTCCAAGTGGGACTTCATCTCACAACCCTGAGATCATGACCTGAACTGAGATGGAGTCAGACGCTTAACCAACTGAGCCACCCAGGAAGCCCCCAGTTAGGGTATATTTTAATGGATTTTTAAATAAGTACCCAGTTCATTTCCTTGTTTTTCCATTTAAGAAACATTTTTTTCAAAGATTTTGTTTATTTATTTGACAGACAGAGATCACGGGTAGGCAGAGAACCAGGCAGAGAGAGGAGGAAGGGAAGCAGGCTCCTTGCTGAGCAGAGAGCCCGATGCCGATGCCGGGCTCGATCCCAGGACTGTGGGATCATGATCTGAGCTGAAGGCAGAGGCTTTAACCCACTGAGCCACCCAGGTGCCCCTAAGAAACATTTTTTAAAAGCATATAATATACATATAATATTCCTATCCTAAAAAAGTTCCTTACTTAAATTTTCTGCAATTTTCTTTCTAGTTAGTTTTCTTCGCTTAACTAATATATGTAATGTCACCATTAAAATATTGTGCTTTTATTTCCTTAACGTCCACTGTCTTTGGATGAAGTCACTAAGTGAATTAAACCCCTTTTGTACTTCTTGTTTTCTTTCTCTTTAGAAAATAAAATATAGAGGTAGTTTCATGTGGTTATTAACAAAAGAAGTTAATTTAATCCTTAGTGATACTGATTTCACAGTTTTTCTTCTCTATAAATTGCTGTAGCTTGTTTTAATGAAACAACTTGTGAAATTTCCTGAAGTAATGTTATTTTTTCTTCTCTTCCTTTTTCTCACATAGTTTCAAATTTAATTTAGGAGCTCAAAACATCTCTATTTCTGTGTCTAACTGTTAAGGTTCTTATCCTTAAAAAAAGCATTCTTCCACAGAGATTAAAAATCCAGAATGAATGTATGATTTTAGACTCATGTCGAAGTTAGGAGACAATGACTTGCTGATGGGTAGAAAGAAGATCTTCATATGCAGCTCTCTTTGGTCTTTTCATGGAAAGCGCCCTTTTCCTATTAAATAGCAATTATTAGGAGAATCCTAAGGAGAGATGGAAAGACACTGTGTGGGATTTATTAATGATGCTGCCTCCTTGAAATGAAGTCTAAGAAATACACCAGCCCTCCAGGTGTCAATGTCCTACACAGAGTCTTGGTTTGAAAGTATGATCAGAGGTTGATGTAACTCAGTCTGGGACCACATACTCTTTCACTGGTGCTGTGACTTGTTGGCAGTCTTGGCGGGTTCACTTTCTGGACCGTTCCACTTCACTTTCAGTAAAGTTGCAAACTGTTTTGCATAGGTGTATAATGGCACTGATGTATTAAAAGCCATGTCTTATAAACATATGACATCTCACGAGAAAACTGAAAAGTAACTGCCTTGCCAATGTTTTAACCTATGTTTTTTTTTGTTTGTTTGTTTTTTAAATTTGACAGAGAGAGAGAAAGAGAGAGAGATAGCAAGTAGGCACAGAGGCAGGCAGAGAGAGAGAGGGAGAAGCAGGCTCCCTGTCGAGCAGAGAGCCCGATTCGGGGCTCGATCCCCGGACCGTGAGATCATGACCTGAGCCAAAGGCAGAGCCTTTACCCCGCTGAGCCACCCAAGTGCCCCTAACCTATGTTATAATACTTTTTACTTTAAGTATTTTTAAAAAATGTTCTTGCTATTTTTGAACTGTGGTCAATTCACAAAGTAAACTATGCAAATATTAATACAGACAGAACTCCTATGCATGTTAAGTTTCCTATTCTTGGGACAGTTAAAATAGCCAGTGTTGTTGGTCAGTCTTTTTCTTTTGTTTGGTTTTATGAGTCTTTAAATTCTGCTTTGATGACCACAACAAAATCATAGTTCGGCATTTGAGCAATAGTAGCACATTAGCTATATTAAAGAACCCTAAGTCTGACTTAGGATGGAGGAACAGTGAAAACAAGAGTTGGGAATTTGGATTTTCTGATCAGTCACCAGAGAATGGATTTTTTCCATCTGGCATGGAGACAATGAGAACATTTATTTAGAAGGCATAGTCAGAGGAGTGCCTGGCTGGCATGGGACTCTTGATCTCAGGGTTGTGAGTTCAAGCCCCATATTGGGTGTAGAGGTAAATTAAAAAAAGAAAAAGGACAAAACAAAACTCATGGTCAGAGAATCTTGAAATTTCTGAGCTGTAGAGAATCTTAAATTCTTATACAATTTTATACAAACAACTGTCTTATTTTATAGAGATGCAAGCAGAAGAAAGGGAAGTGACTCATGACTCAAGTAACTCATTTAGCTGTTACTGGTAGAAACAACTAGACCTGAATTCTCCAGTGTCCCAGTTCAATACTCTGTTTACTATACAACAAATTATGAAAGCTGAGGTATGGAGAAAGTTGAGGTATGAATACTGGGAATTGGGGTGGGATTTTGAAAACAATTATCACAGGCTTCCATTTCCTAAACCAGCTTTGTTTGGAACCTGTTAACTAGATTCAGCTAACCATGTAGTGTTAAGGACGAAAGGAGTTGAGATTTGCCTTGATGGGTTTCATGCCTTTGAAGTCTGCAAGAGACTTGGAATCTAATTCTAATTTTCACACTTACAGTTTTAGGCTTAGATGCCTCAATTATAAAATCCATGGCTTGGGGGGAATCTGTGGTTATCATACTTTAGCCTGGATGAGAATTGCCTGGAGGGCTTGTTAAAACTAATTGTCTGGGCTCAACCCTCAAGTTTCTGGTTCGATAGATCCAGGTGGGGATTTGAATTTCTAATAAATTTGCAGGTTGTTGAAGGACCACATTTTGAGAACTCATGGCCTAGAGATCACCTTAAAGGTCTTTTACTGCACAAAAAATTCTTAACTGTCTTATCTTAACCTTCTTAGCAAATGAAAGTTAATTCTTCGTTCTTCAACTGACTCTTGGAAGGGATGGGGCAG